>JBBPOD010001200.1:0-10992 GCA_038091255.1 Tylopilus intermedius | reverse complement strand
GTCATAGGGGAAGAAGATGAAGAATATTGCAATCATTCGGGGTGATCACCACTGAAGGTATGTTGCAGAATTGATTGTCATAATATATTATTTTGCAACACCCCCCCTCACAAAGGAGTTGGTAGAGGAGACATGGACAATACCTTGTTCATACTTGCCCCACTCAGCCTCCTGATGGACCTGAGCTGATTAAAATTGTAATACACTGTGGGGAAATCCTGCACTGAAAATGTAATGGGAAGTACCCTGATGATTTTAGTTCTGCACATATTTGGCCGGGAGAAAATAAGTGCACAGAACCACCATGAAATTCCATTTCTCCATCGCTTGCCACTCTCCTTTTGTTGTTAGAGTTTCTGAAGCTCACTCTTTGTTTAAAATAAATTGGATAATTTTCTTTCGTAACACTGCTTGATTTCAGGCTATTCTTTATATATGGAGAGAAGGATCCTTAGCATATTGAGTGAATACCTGGTTTCCCTGTTCTAAGGCCAGTTGCTCAAATGGGTCAGAAATACAGAGGGAATTGGAACTGTGGATCCTGGGGAAAATCCTATGATGTGATGCTGAGGGAAAGTTTACAGCGAGACAAGTTTCCAGCAATATCAAACCCTTATATGGATGTTACACATCTGGCAACTCATAGAGCATAAAGCCACATCGCATAGTGTGCATGCATCTCTGGAAAGAACACCTGAAAGGCCTTTGTACTATCACAGAACGTATTCATATGAGCTATTGTCCTAGGAGAAAAGGACAATACACTATTATTCTGTGCATCCACTGGAAGCCAAGATATGATTGTAAAGTGGATTGGGAAGATTGTTTTCACAACTTCTGCTGACAGGATGTGCCAGCATCTCAATGGAATCTCATCCAAGTGTTGATTTCATTGTTATCTTTGCAAGTATTACTGGGGATCTTAAGGCTATCCAAAAGCTTCCAGCAACTCCAAAGTGATGATGATGGTAGGACCTGGACCAAATCCGGTATGTACTTCACATACTTGTGAATCACATTGCAAAAATCACGGAAGATGATGCAAATCAGATCAAATGGAATCGGCACTTCTGTGTAATGTCCAACAATGTTTGTGGTTGATACACTACATGGTTCGCTAACCATTGACCAAATTGAACCTGCCCATTGAACTGCTAGTAATTAATATGGAAACAATTGAGCATCAAAGGGATGAGATCTCCCATGCATCCAATATGCAATAAACTTTAAGTCAATACCACTGTAGCTGTGTGACCAAAAATCACAATGATTGAGATCAAGATTGGCAAATGCATTGCCTACATCATCATCGATACTGAAAGTACTGGAAACCTTGTGAGTCCAACTTTTGTCAAAGTTACAGGGATGAAGATATTCCATCTGGAACAGCAAGCTTATGGTGTGATAAGGCTGCATCAGCAGCAAATTGAAGATTACTGATGTGGCTCTTCAAACATACAAATTGGGAGCAAAATAGTCCAAATATGTTTGAATGTAGCAAATGTTGACTACTATGATTGTAGGAATACAATTCCTATCATGCAATCATTGACAATAGCCTGAGTGAAATACTGCTCAAAGATCAACCATTCGAATGCATATTAGCAGGTCCAGATCAAACCCAACAAAGATGTCTGGGACCTTCATAAGTCAAGTCATGCAACAGGGGGGATTGCAATGCCGCCATGATGTTTCAACATGACAGTTGTCAAAGTCTGATAGGGTAATTCCTGGATTGGAGTCCTATCGTACATACAGTGTGTAGCCAGTATTTGTGCACGCTCATAGATAGGTATTCAAGCACACTTGGGGGAGGTGCGAGTGCCTTGCCCCCCAAAGGTCATAGTACCTGCTTTGCTTGTTGTGCACCTGAGGTGCTCTGCTATTTCCCAATAAATGGCACTGTCGCCCTGGCTTTGATTGTTGCAAAGCGGCATACCCATGTGTCGTCAAGGTAGCTGTAAGTCAGGAGCATCGTGATAAGGTCCTCATCTGGGAGCGAGGTCTGTGGGATCAAGGTGTAGCCATGAATGGCATACATGGTGATGTAGTCGACAGTGTGAGCAATCCGCCAGCGTGAATGGTGTGGAGAAAGTTGTTAACCCCCTGGCGCAACACACGCTGCCAGCCAATGAGCCCAGTGTAGCTAGCTGACGACCTGTAAACATTTAGCTTGTAAGACGGTTGACGAGCGAAGTAGGCGTTGGGCCCCAGGGGGAAACCGAGCAAGCTGCTCACTGTGATGGGTCCTGATGGCTGGGATAGCTGCCCAGTGTAGGCAGCTTGATGGGTGAGGTAGTGTCATCCATTGGCATTGAAAATCGCCTTATATGAAGGGGATCGGGGTGAACTGAGTGACAGTTGACATCCTTGTTGTAACAGCGTCAAAGGATGGCTGGTATTGGGACCAGACGGCGAAGGCGACAGGGGAGGTGGTGCGATGGGGATTGATTAAGTTTGAAAGTTACTAAATTAGGCAGGAGGAGCATTGTGCACTCCTTCTCGTCAATGTGCAAGTATTTTAGGTATGTTCCCTCAAGGCATTCCTCAATGGACACTAGGTTTTGGCATTGCCAACCTCACCTAAGTAGTAGTTCTAGCGGGCAAATCTCGCTTAGCCAGAAATTGGCCTGTGTGATCACGCCCCTAGTGGGCCAATTGTCAGTTCTAAGTTTCTTATATACCCAGCCAGTTCAGATTTACCTCCACTCACATCTGTAAGTACAATGGACTGGCTCATATTTGCTAGGATTTCGCACAGTCACTGCCACACATCTTTGCAAATCGGATTTATGTTACTCCCGCTATCTACAATGGCAGTGATTGTATTATTTCCGCATTGAGCAGGGATCCAGAGTAACGGCACGCTGGGTTGTGCTAGTCCATTCATTAATTCAGACTTGATGTGGTGTGACATCGCTTGTGTGATGTCTGACAAGCTGACTAATTTGTGCCCATCACAACCATCTCTGTGGAATCACAAAGTTCATGAAAGAGAAGTTCAATAACATGTCTTCTAACCTACTGAGCCCCCAATGTGTTTGTCTTTCTGTCCTCTAGTAGACCACATTTTCCCAAGTCTTGTAGACCTCACGATACTCCAAGTGATAACACATGATGTCAGTCAGTGCATCTGGCATCCACTTGACATGGTTGTTGTATGGCTTGTTCTGGCAAGTTGCAATGAGCTCATGTCAATATTTTTCTTCACTTCAAAATCCATGGCATGCTGTAGTAGCTTGTTTGCAAGCCATGTTGTGCAATGCCTTCAATGAAGGTCTTCATGAAGGCATTGTCGATATTTCACAGGTTGATCTGCTGACATTCTATCCTGGGACCACATCTGATGTCATTGTCATCCATGATGGTGATGAGACCATAGCCCAATGTGGCCTTGTTGATGAACCCTGTGACTTGCTCTGTCAGAAGCTGAGCCAATGTGTATTGGCTTGATGATGGGCACAAAGCTCTCAGCCTATCATGGTTTGTTAGCAAGTAATGCAAACTTGCACTTACCTTCTTTTCTTTGGCTTTTCCCTTTTCTTTGGCTTTCGCCTTTCGCCTTTCCCTTAAGGGGCTTTGCCAGCTCAGTCTAGTTGATTTTCTTAGCTAGGTGGTTTATGCCAAATAGCAATCTATATGCTTACCTCCTTTTTCTTTTCTCCTGCCTTCTCACTGGCATGCTTTTTGTCCTCATTTGAGTCAGGCTAGTACATGAATGCATGCATGAGATGAGTGTAAACTAGCACTAGTTTGTGCAGATGCACTTGTTCCATATTGACATTGCTACAGTCTGCACTATGGTAGTGCTAGCAGTGGCTGCATTCATTGGTGCCAATGCTTACCTGGTCATCCATATCCACATCAACAGATGCAAAAGGTGGTGGTGGCAGTGGTAGTCTGTTGAGTGTGTGTGAGATAGCACAAACTTCCACTGATTTGTGCTATGCTTACCTCAGCATGACCCATCTCTACATTACCAGAAGTGGCAATGCTGCCACTGGTGGCAGCCTTGGGTTGCTGGTCAGTGACCATGTTAGTAAGTAGTGTTGTTGTTGGCAGAAACTTGCACAAGTTTATGCAGTGGATGCTTACATCAGACATTTGTGTTTGTTTGTGTTTGTTTGGTTCTATACTACACTAGGAAGGCATTGGTAGCAGATCAAGATGTGAAATAATGTAGCATAGTTTGTGTTGTGATAAATGTAACTAGATGGCATGACCAGAATACAGCAAAGCATGCCAACAAGACTGACTTGGGTCATGCACATACATAATAATAAACCCAGTCTCCTCCAAATACAATCTCATGAACACATCATCATGAGGGCTGAATGAAGCAAACTTTGTGTGGCCATTTGCCATGACCTGTGAAGATGCACCTCAAGCCCAAGGCTTGGGTCTCATTGACATTGCAGATGAACTGAGATTTCACCATCTCATTTCTCTCAATTCCATCGAAAAAGTACATGTTGATCTCCTTGGGCAAATGATCACTTATTGTTTTTAAACTACTACTGCTTATAGTGGGCATAAAGCTGCACTAGTGTTGATGACCATGAGCAACAACAGTGGCTACAAAGGATGTCATGCGCATGATTGCCAAGGTGTTGTACTACATGCACCTTTCTTTCATGGCATGAAAAATGACCCTGCTCTGACTGATACTGCCATCTGCAACATGCTGGAGCCTTGGTTCATGAGCACATGAGCAAAGTACCCTTTTTGGCACAGAGGTCACAGAACCTTACATAAAGATCACAATAAGCATCGGGGAAGATGTTGAAGGATAGGTTTGCATATTTCTAGAACCTCATGCACAACCAGATCATAACCAAGGAGATCCTCCTGAAGCAGCCAAACGGGCATGCGTGCTTCAAACATTCATTGGCATGAAGTTTTGGCATCATAGACATATGAAGAAAAACCAAGAAGATATCTGTGTGATGTTTGTATACTTTAGGTAAGTCTCAGATTGTACAGACATATACAGCATGACCATCATGATAATAGAACAAAATCTCACCTTAAGGATTGCATTTGAAACCATGTGCTAGTTTTACCATTATGTCATAGGGATCATCATATACACATAAGTGGCGTGAAAAAAGTGTCTTCAAGAGTTCAAATTTGAAGTGGGAGTTGCTAAGCAATTCAAGTTTTGGTATGCATGTTCATAGTATAACCTTTTCATCTTCTGTAAGTTCGAGTTTATTACTGTTATTGTTGAGAACCTTCCATAATCACAACCATATTAAACAATAGTACAATTGTTCCTTTTCTTGAATAACAAAGTGAGCACATCTGTACAAAGATTAAGGTTGGGCGAAATAAAATGCATTTCCTCAGTGACTGCTCCAGTGATTCAGTACTCAACTTTACTTGATTCGAACAATTCATCATTTGGAGACAAAAAAACCTGCCATTCATATTATATTACCTCCCTTGCAGATGGTGCTAATTGACCTTCACTATCTCCCTCCCAGCAAGTATTTGGTTTCACTTACTTCTGAGGTGCTCTAGTGTTTGAGTGTTTCAAGCAGGTGATAGTAGTGCCTGTTTTCTTTTGCACCTATCTGGTTACATGTGTGGTTAAAAAGCATGCTAAAGAGTTTTCATGCAATCAAGGTCAACTTCAATTTGTGATTATATGATCTCCTACTGACAGGGGTGTAAAAGAACCTTCCTCTAATGCTAATAGACCTTAGGCTGCACATGGCTCACCTTCAACGCCTTGCGCTGGACATTTCTGTGACTATCTAGATATTGAGTCATCCCCTGATCTTGTTCCCAAGCCCTCTTGAAATGAATGGGCGTCTTCACCCATGATCCTGTTTGTTCATTTTCTAGATGTATTTGGATCATCTTAAACACACACCTCTCCTGGACTAGTGCTTTGCTTATCCTGTAATATTCATATTATCAGCTTAATAATAGCCAGATTGGATCCAGAGGAATAAATATAGTTGTGCTTATTGACTTATTTCTAAAATATCAACAGTACCCATTGTTCCACACCCTACTGACATATTCAATCTTGCCCCACACCAAGTTCTTGCTCTACACTTCACATTAACACTCATTCATATTGTAACTGCAATGTTACCATGAGATTCACAAGAAAAAATGGAATGTAAGTAATCAAGTAGTACAACCTGATACTCAGAAAAAAATGTTACTGTAATAGAAAATGAATCAACCTCTCAGAGACTCATACCACATCTGTTGCTGAGCCACAGGTATACCAGGTAGGCCAAGTATAATCTTGATAAAAATGGGTGTGAACTTCTTGATAGTTTCCTCAATCCCTTGCTGTATTGGTTTGGAATACCATGGCACAATGTTGAAATTTTTATTCTTGTATGCTATTAGAAATACTATCATTGCTAACTTGAATCTGAAGTTATTCACCCAACCACATATGGTTGTACATACATGTATACAGCCCAATTCTAAGCTCAGCTGAGTTGCTACTAGTATGAGCAGGGTTAAAGTTATTCTTCAGGTCCAGTAAGCTATCCTGCAAAATGCCTTTTGGAATATGATGTTTCCAAATGGTTCCTAACAATATTCAAAGCAATAGATACTATTAAATAACAGGAAATTTATCAGAAGAATATCATAGTTAGTTAGTAGTTGGATTCCAAGTTCTCTCATGAAAGATGCCATATCCATGCTCCCTAGAGTGTTCCATCCACCATTTTAACTTATCAAAGTCTAGTTGTATACTATGCATAATGCATCTCCCTTAAAGAGCATTTTGAGTGGGAGTCTTGACAAGTTCAAGAACTCCAGGCCAAGTAAATCAATTGGATACCTCCATTAGTAACTTGATCAAATGGCTTTTGAATCTAGGATTGAATAAACAGGTATCTCACTATAAATCCTAAGCCACTAGCAGCAGGAAGAATCACTGAGACTATTGCAAATATGCAAACATTACCATCTTCAAGTTGTGGCAATCCAGGATATTTAAAAGAGGCATTTGGCAGTGCTGCTTTTGCAAGATTCTTAGAGATGCTAAAAGTTATATTCTTATCAAGTTGAATGCACAAGATTTTAATAACTTGAACCCAGTGAGGTGCATCAGCTTGCACCAATGCAGCAAAGCTATAAAAGCAAAATATAAAGTCAGGACTTTAAACACCCAAAGGTCAGGAATTTGAATGATATAGCACAGAGATGCTTTAGATGAAGCTTAGTGTGGTGTTGCATGTGTAGTGACCAGGTTTGCAAAGTCCTAAGTCCACCTGGAAACTGTTTACTATTCCTCTTCCTATATAAGACTTTGTAGCTTCATTGTTGATCTACATACATGATTCACCACTGTATATAGACCAAGTAGTTAAATTTAGTTCTGCTTTTTAGTCACTTCTAATATTTCTATTTGCTTAGGAGCACAGCTCTGGTAAACTTTCTATCTCATTTCCAAATTACTTTGCATTACAAATTTGTTTACAACACCTATTCTCCATTTGCACTTCTGTTCCAGCTATTTCTGACCCTCTGACCTTAGGACACATGACCCAGCAAGGGGGCAGCAGATATACTCAACCTGATGTCTCAATTCTACCAGGCCAGCCAGAGTTGTGTAGCTTTTTTTTTATTTCAAGAAGATATGAGTTATGAAGATAAACAACTTAACATTGTGATGCCTATGAGTATTTATTGTTTTATGGTGCTTGGAATCAATTAAAGCTGGACTTTCCAATTCACCCATTGCTAAAAGAAAGGTTTAAGAGATCCAACTCTTTGGTCAATCTTGAACTGAAATGTAGTAGTGAAAGTGTAAACATGGCTTCCATGGACTTCAAGTAAATCAGGTGACTTGCAATTGTTGGTGCTGATATTGATGAGTTTGAACAGCTTCACAAAACTTTTGCCATTTGTTTGGTTACTCCTTTCAAGTAACTCCTATGCAATCTCATACATGCTGTTGAAATGTGCTTCAGCCAACAGTCAGATTCTTTGCAAATCTGCCTTTAACTGCTATCTCTAGACTATTCTTTCATGACTTAGCAAGTGATGAAATGAAAAGGTAATGGACCCATCAGAGACATTGCTTGAGTAGCATTGGCTGCAGTGTATCCACCAAAGATGGTTTGGATTCTTCCTTATAATGAAACCCTTCAGATGAGCTAACTTGTAAGAGGGAGGGGAAGACACCTTCAAATCTTTCTCCCGATCTAAAAATCCTCAACAATGGGTGATTCATGGTAAATCACATTGACTTGGGCAGCCAGTTTGTCTTTGTCTTCTTTGAAGCACACCGTTAAGACTCATAAGATCTTGTTTTGAGATCTACCTTTTCCTTTCAGGGTATCAACATATTGGGCTGACTGAGAGTGGGGAGCTGGTATGACCAGTGCTTCTTTCAAATGTGCTTGGCATAGTTGGCAGGGGAAAGAGTGATTGCATCGATGTCGACTACATCAACATCCATGGTATAGGGATCCCCAGGGAACTTTCACATCGGCGTCACCGAATCACTACTTCCTTGCTCATGAACTCTACTATGAAGGCCTTTGATGCAAAGCAACTGACCGTGGAACTTGGATGAGTCCCTTAGCCAATTCTTGAGAGTGACAGGAATGGTTGGTTGGAATAAGCACATGGTGGAGATAGAGGGATGGAGACCTCAGAAGAAGTACTCTCCAAGTGTCGGGTTGTTAGGTTCAAGGCTGATTTTTCCTGTGGCAGTTTTGAACTCTTGTACAAAGGTGAAATAAGTGGTAGTGAGGTCTCAGTCTCATGAGCTGCCTCAGCACACCATTTATTGGACCACACAACCTGCCTAATATTCTGGATCCATCTGACTGAGGCTCAGATATGACCATAACACAAGAGAACAACATTGGTAGGATCTGGATCCCTTCATTATGTCCCCTGGGTCTTCTAACCCACAATGAGCCAACAGCTATGAAATCTAGCCATGACTACTCTTCCATCTATGCCATTGAATGTTCAAATCACACATGCTCTGGCTGGCACCATTGCCAGTGTTCAAACTTGTGCACTCCCTCCTTGTTAAGAATGTGTGGAGTGGAGATAGTTCTGAGGCTTAACTCCAGAACTCCGGAGTTGCAGGCAGATGGGACTTGGCTTCACTGTATGTGATGCACCCTTGCCAGAGTCTGGTCCTGGATTTCAGAGGGGTCGGAGGTTCAGAGGGGTGCAAGACCTAAGTCCAGAATGGTATTTAGTCTGCAAGGAATAGAAGAAGTTGTTGAGACTTTTCAGAAATGAGGAGATGAGGATAGGAATTGAGTCTTATTTCAATATTCAAAACTAAAGTACATCTCAGAGATGTAGGGTTTATATACATCAGAGCAGAACAGCATTAGTAATGGAGTGCTATGGATGAATAAGGTGATTGGTAAACAAAAGATGAGTAAGTAGGAATGGAGATAAGTAAGATGGAACTAGAGATATACATGAACTGGAGCTGTGCTTTTCAGCGAAGCACAGGTAAATGAAGACAGATGATAGCAAGACTATACTAAATAGAGAACAAAGAATGGAACATAATTCCTAAGGTCTGAAGTGAAGTCTTGAGTGAGAATGCTCTGGAGTTAGTGTCGTGAGGTCCAGAGTTGAGTCTGGAAGAGCAGAGTTGGACTTGACAGAATTATGGGATATGACACTCCTATTTTCTTGACCAGTATTCATGGCATGATTCAGACCTTGAATCTGAGTACACCCATCACATCCTGCCATAAGCATCCAACTAATTGATATGCCATTGCTTCACTCTCCCAGCATGCATTCCAGCCAACAATGGGGAAAAAACCCATCTCCTGCTGGGTTTACTCTAATGAGCTGGTAAGTGCCAATACAGAGCCCATGCCAATGCCTACTTCTGTCATATCCCATAATTCCGTCAAGTCCAACTCCACTCTTCCGGACTCAACTCTGGACCTCACGACACTAACTCCGGAGTGTTCTTGCTCAAGACTTCGTTTCTGACCTTAGGACATATTACGTTCCATTCCTTGTTCTCTATTTAGTTTAGTTCCACTGTCATCTGTCTCCGTTAACCTGAGCACAGCTCCGGTTCGTGTATATCTCCAGTTCCGTCTTACTCATCTCCGTTCCTACTTACTCATCTTCCGTTTACCAATCATCTTACTCATCCGTAGCACTCTGTTACTAATGCTGTTCCACTCTGACGTATATAAACCCTATGTACTCCGAGATGTACTTTAGTTCGAATATCGAATAAAACTCAGTTCCTATCCTCACCTCCGAAAAGTCTCAACGTCCTCTATTCTTCGCAGACTAAGTACCATTCTGGACTTAGGTCTCGCACCCCTCCGAACCTCCGACCCCTCCGAAATCTGGGACCAGACTCTGGCAAGGGTGCACCACATACGGTGAAGCCAAGTCCCATCTGCCCGCAACTCCAGAGTTCCGGAGTTAAGCCTCGGAACTACACCCCCTCCGCATGCTCTTAACAGTATATTTGAACTCCAACTTGTCAAGAGTATCTTATGGCTACTCATACTACTCGATCCCAAACCCGTGCCTTAGGCAATCCTCCCCCATCTCCTAGATATAATCCACTCAGCATCTTCGGAAGTAATTGCCAAGGTCCCAACCTCGTTGACCAATTCCGTGGATTCTCCGCTCGTCGTACTCCGGCGTCCGCCTCTCAGGCGCACCGCTCTCTGCACTCTCCTACTCCGGGAGCGCGTAGCTCTGAACACGACGACGAAAACTCCCAAAGAAACCATCGTCCTGGCGCTCCACCGAATGATGATGACGATCCAGACTTCGTGGACTTCCCCGGAGATGGCCCTCCGGGTGATGACCCCGACGATGATCCTTTCACCCCAGATGATGATCCCTTTGACCCCAATGAGAACGATAAAGATGATGAAGAACATATTCCCTGCGACACGCTTGCGCAGCTCGCGAATGCCATTCAGAATCTTGCTTGCTCCTCTCGGCGCCCTCCCTCCGAATCAACTCCATGCACCAAAGTCTGGGAAC
>JBBPOD010001199.1:0-10995 GCA_038091255.1 Tylopilus intermedius | reverse complement strand
CTTCTCCTCGAGGTGCCAATTCTTCTTGAGCAAACTGCAGTGCCTCCGCGACGCGACCATCGCGAATGTATTCAATCAGCTTTTGCTGCTGAAGATGAAAGTACAACGACGGATTCGTGTCCAGTATCTAGAATAATCGCAACGAATTCAGCACGAGTCATTAATGAACTCGGGGAAAAGAGAATGCGGAGTAGATCATATTGAAGACTGAAGTTTTATGGAGTGTCTCATCACTGACTTTGATAAAGTCTGAGAGTGGTGCATGAAAGGTTTTAATCCTTTCTTACCCCGCATGAGGCGCAAAAAGAACGATAAACTCACCTCTGGGTTCAAGTCATTTACGCGCGTGATTGCTTCCTCGACGTCACCGCGTTGCAATGCCTCACGGATGACCATTCTGCTCTCGATAGACTCAAAGTCCACGGGGGGAGGTATGCCCGCTTCGTCGCTGAATTCTTGAGCGGCAGACTTGTACCCTTCTATTACGAGATAATCCATGATCAACCGGTTCAGGTCACTGGAATGAAGGCAGTATCAGTCTCCGTGCATCAAGTAGTCCGGGAGTAAAATGCAAATCAGATAATACATGCAATTTTTTAAAAACTCATCTCGAGATTCAGAGAGATTCCCAATGATGTTCACATCATATCGACGACGTGGAAGGCGACACTGGATACTCACTGTTTTGTGACCTGGACCTCGTGAAGACGACGTTCCCACTCATCCTTGCGTATCAAAGTCTTGGGAGGCTGTGTGGAATGGGTGAGCACCTCTTCACCGTTCGAGACGAAGAAAAATTTACAGACCATGGGTTGCGAGCACTGAGCGTCAGCGCATAAGAATGCTCGGTTTAGGGCAGGTCGACAGAATTCAAACAGCGAATGACGATGGACGAGCTCGAGCAGAGTCCGATGCTAGGGAAGTGTAGCAGCCACGTGGCGCGCGCAATTGACCCCAACAATGGCGTACGTCGCCGTGGACGCGGACGAAGTGAGTGCAGCATGCAACATCCTTCAAATACGTATAATGGCCTCTCTCGCAGCATCTCGAAGAAGGTCCAGAAGGCCTTGAATTCAAATGTGAACCCTGCACATCTAGTTGGAGAGATATCACTGACCTTCGTTGTAGCATTCCTTGGGACCAACGCTAGAACACAGTCTGCGTCTCCCAACGTCGACCGTGGTGAGGATTGCTGCTGGAGTTCCCACTAGACGTGCATGACGTATCTACAGGCTATCTTACCGACGCCAGAGCTGCATCAAAAGGTCCTGCCGGATTCTGGACAGTCGACTACTACCAACCCTATTTCGACGTCGACACTTCCACAGTCTTGAAGCGCTGCTACACAACGTTGCTCCCCTTTTCGCCGTCTTATCGTACCAGTCTCTCCTCCGGCTGTGACCTATACGGCCCTTTCTGGGTCTCCACAACGCTCATCCTTGCACTCTTCCTCTCCTCTTCGCTCGCTTCCAGCATCTCCAGGTACCTCTCTGCACTCCATGCTCAATATGATTACAACTTTGGGTTGTTGGGCCTCGCTGCAACGATCGTCTATTCCTATAACTTTGGGGTGCCAACCGCACTCTGGATCACCTTGCGGTACCTAGGTGTTGGTGAGTGGGGCATCGTCGATGCCCTCGGCGTGTGGGGCTACGCGCAATTTGTATGGATTCCCATCGCTGTCAGTCATCTTGCCTGCACACCTCGTATGAGTACTGACAGACGGCAACAGGTGCTCTGTGTCATACCAGAGTCCATCACGCGATGGGTCCTCGTCGCCGTGGCCTTTGGCCTTTCCGGGTATTACATTGCGGCGAACGTGTACCCCATTCTTTCTAGCGTAAGTCGTCTTTCTCTGGCCGTGCGTGAGTCCGGATGGGTTGACTCGGCTGCGTTGAAGGCGGATGCAAAGGCGACACGTCTTTTCATCATTATCGTTGGGGCGTTGCACGCGGTGCTCGCGCTCACGTTCAAAATGCTCTTCTTTAGCTACTACGTCGTTCGAGACCTCAGCGGAGGCAATGATCCTTTGCGGTAGTACTAGTACCACATCGTCCTTTTGTCATGTATGTTCACGCTCGTCATAGAGTTTGACGCGTGGGACTTGTATGTCATCATCATACACCGTGACCATGGCCCCTGAATTGGGCGGAGTTGTCTCTTGCCGACAACTCGCCGACCACCAAGGGGTGTCCGTATCGCGAGAAAATTCGCTGGAACCGTGTCCCAATACCATGGACACGCCGTCGACACTGGCAGAGAGTAGAGAAACTCGTCTTCTTGCTGACGATGCAGACGGCTCGGCTATGAAAAACGGTCCGTAAACAACCGAGGTCGGAATCCCATTTCTTGACGACATTTAAAGCCATTAGGAGCCTCGGCTCACGCACAGGTGCACTATCTTCCACGCCCGACGACGAGCTACGATATAACATCGTCCTCCGTCGCCAGCGAACGCGTGCGTCTGGCGAAATTAAGTCCATTGCAGCCCCGTCGCGTTTCCTGAACCTCAGTGACGACTTTGAGTTCGCCGGGTGGGGCTCCATCTTCAGGATCGCGCTCTCACGCGAGGATCTCACGCACGGTGACAATGCCCTCCTCGAACTGCGGCATCAGCGCGTCTTGGGTCAGTTTTCGGCAAGTGCGCTCGCTGCTAACGATATCTTGGGTGGCGTGTTCTACACGATTCCCAACGTGTTTGCTATCTCTGGCGTATAGTGAGTTTTTGGCGGACATTCTAGAGACCGTTTGATGGTAACTGACCGTGTTCTTTGGGACTGGAGCTCGCCGCTGTCCATGTTCGTGGCTACGTTGACGCTGTTCCTTTGGCGTCCGATCATGGAAGAGCTGGGGTCTGCTTTGCCCATCAGCAGCGCACCTTACACTTATCTGTGAGTGCTACTGCTAATATCGACCAGCATGGATGATGCTCATCGTGCCAGATTGAATGGGTCGACCAAGGCCGTGGCACTTATCGGTGCTGCGCTCCTCCTTCTTGATTTCGCCGCGACGGCCGTCGTGTCGGCTGCAACTGCCAGCTCGTATCTCGCTGGTGAGGTCGCCCTGCCGTTTCCACTCTATATTGGCGCCTTGCTTGTCTTTGTGCTCTTCACCGCCGTTAGTCTCTTGGGGCTGCGGGAGAGTGCAAGGATCGCAAGTGGCGTGCTTGCGTTTCATGTGTGTATCTCGATGCCGCTTCAAATATGTGTCGAGGTGATACTCATTTGTGCAGCTGCTCACAGTGTTTGCCCTTGCAATTGCGTGCATAGTGTCGTGGGCATCTACCGGAACCCACCAGTTAGAAGCAAACTGGGTCGCTGGCCAGGTAGGGCTGTCTTCGCCAGCGTCCATTGTCAAACAGGTCTTCGATGGAATATGCATTAGCATGCTTGGCATGACTGGGTTCGAATGTACGTGAGCACCCACGACCAGGGATAGCAACTTTAACACATGCTACAGGTGCTCCGGCGTATGCAGCCAAGATGCGACCAGGCACGTACCCCAAGGTCCTGCGTAACCTCCATATCTCGGCCATGATCTTGAACCCTGTGATGATATTGTTTGTATTGGCGTTGCTTCCCTTGAATGTGCAGGCGCAAGCAAACGTCCTCAGCTTGTTGGCACAGAAGGTTTGAATCTTTTGTTTCGTATCTGTCGTGACAGGTACTCACGGCAGACGTCGTAGGTGGCTGGACGCTGGCTACGGGTCTGGGTGGTCATTGACGCAGTGATCGTGCTTTGTGCAGGCGTTCTCACTGGTGAGTTTTTGGTTATTGCTACCTCGCCTTTACTGACGTCTCTCGTCGGATAGGCATCACGAGCGCTTGCGAACTCCTGGCCGAGTTGGCTCGTGACCATGTGCTCCCTCGCACATTTTTAGCAGCCTTGCCATATACGAAGGCTCTATATATATCGATCCTATCTTTTGTTGCCTTTAGCGGTGCGATTTATGCGAGCACCGGTGCTAATCTGACTGTTATCTCAAAGATGTGGGTGATGCGTGCATGCTCGGTATGTGCAAGAAGCTGATCGTGGGTTGCAGGTTTTCTGTTGTATGGCTTGCTGTGATGACGCTTTTCCCTCTCTCGCTTGTACTGCTGCGCTTCGCAAGACCTCGTCTTCCTCGACGCTCGCGATGCTCGTTGTCTTGCGTGGTCGCTGCCGTTGTAGTGGCGGTCGCCGTATCTGCGGGCAATATTGCCATTGATCCCACCATTGCCGGGTGCGTTGCGTATTGCTGTGATCGGTCATCAAACTCAACACGTCCGTAGTTGGTTTGCACTCTACTTTCTCGGGCTGCTGCTCTTCTTTTCGATCACGGACAACAAGGTTGCCATTCTTCGCTGGGTATATTGGGTTTATGACCAGCTACCTCTCCTCCATCGACTGCGGCCTACGCAAAACTGGGGAGGCAGTTTAATTCATGCCATGAAAAGGTTGAAGCAGCAAGAGGTGTGTCTATTGGTGAAAACAGACGAGGTGCGGAAAAAAAGTGAACGTGGTCGACGCGCCGCTGACGGGGTAATCAGATCAATCAACTATTCAACATGATCCTGTATGTGCAACATAACGAAGAAACGTCATGCCTAAAGATAGTGCACTTTCACGAGGGAACGGTGCCGTCCGAGATGGAGGCGAATGCAAAAAGTAGGTCCAATGTCAGAGTGTATGCGGGACGAGCGTTCATATGTGCACGGATACAGTCTTGGATGAGGCGTTTCCAGATATTACGATTGATTTGGTGCGTGCTCCTCCTTCTCGTCGGAAAAACGAGACATGACCAACGATACTGTTCAGATGCTGATTGAAGGGGAGTTTAGTCCACAGACGGTGGCAGCGTTGGCACACCGTCTTGAGATTCCGACGTCGTTGATGTTCATGTGTTGTCCTGGGCTCGGCTTTCGGTATCCTGTCGCTGATTTCGGGACGAGGGTGATTAGCCTCTAGGCTCTGACAATAAATGCAACATTAGATTATGTAGTTTTAGGGTTGTCTTCCCACGGGCATCCAAGCCAAGTCTCGCTCACACATTACCACCATGGCACCCAAGTTGCACCCGCAAGCTCAAAGATTGCGCACCATCATTGTGACAATACCAATTATGGGTGCGACAGCATGTACGTTGGCGACGATGGTGTGCATGGGTTTTTCTAACGCGGTTCGAAACAGACGTGTTGTATGAACGGCTCATGCACGGCAAGCCACAAAGAACGCTCTCCCGAAGAGACACTCGTACAGAGTCCGGACAACATGCGGACGCGCCGGGTCAACGAACGGAGAAAACCGGGACGGGCAGCAACACATGAATACGAGCAAATAGTCTATATCATAGGGAGACACATCTAACGAGACATCTATTTGGACTGCTCCAACTCGAGTTGCGATAGGATGCGCGTGCCGGGGACGCGTGCGGGGTTGAACGCGCGGTCGCAGTCGGCGTAAGCTGCGCCCATGCCGAAGCCGGAGGCGAGTGCGATGGGCCACGTGCGTCCTGGGAAGGGTGAGCGGGGATGGTCGTGCGGAGGTGAGGACGTACTTCGGAAGAGGATGACGGACGCGACGACGCCGACACCAAAGCCTATACCGCTGAGGAGCGGTGAGCGCGGTGAATGGGGAGAGACGGAGGGACGTACGTTTTGACGAGGAGATCGGCGACTGGAATGTGGGATGAGGGGGTGAACTAGGAATGAGAAGAAGACGTACGACAGCGATCATACTGTAATACTGGTGAGCAGAGAACAGGGAGGAGGAAGAGGAGCGCACCTTTTGAGAGACGATGTTCTCACTCGAAGTTGGTGGTGACATTGGGACAAGGTAGAACAAACAGAGATAAATAACATAGACCAGCAGATGCGCAGTCTAACCCAAGTCCACTTGCAAGCATGTCGTCGCCCCAATCGCCGATGATGGCGATCCCTAGGAAGATTGCGGACGAGGTCGACTGGACGACCCCAATTCGAAATCTCATCGCAAAGTCGTACGGCGAAAACCCTGAAAACTACGCCCAGGAATGTCAGGCTCTCCAACGATGCAGACAGGATGCCGTCAAGGGCGCAGGCAGTGACATGACCGGTCTGTAGTCCTTTGGTCGCTTTCGATTACCTCCTTCATCCACCCACAGGACGTGATCTCCTTTACAAGTACTTTGGTCAGCTCGAACTCCTCGAGCTCCGCTTCTCAGAGATCCGTGTCAACTTTTCATGGCACGACGCTTTCACGAACAAGGTCACCGTGCAATCGTCCATCGCCTACGAAAAGGCATCCATTTTATTCCAGATCGCTGCCACCCATTCCGCTATCGCCGCCTCCCAGAACAGATCCGACCCAGAGGGCTTGAAACTCGCCTTTCACTACTTTCGTGCCTGCGCTGGCATGCTCACCTACATCAACGAAAACTTTTTGCACGCACCCTCGACCGATCTCAGTCGCGAAGTGATCAAGTTCCTCGTAGGCATCATTATCGCGCAGGCTACCGAGGTCTTTCTTGAGAAAACCATCCAAGAAAAGAAATCGAACGCACTCATCGCAAAGATCGCGTCTCAGGCCGCGTCCATGTACGCCTCCCTCTCAGAAGAAGTAAAGGACTTTATGGGAAAGGGCGTCTTTGATCGACATTGGGTCACGCTCGTCCAGGTAGATCCTTGACAGCAATCACTTTGGCAGTCGAGCTCACCTTGCGTCAGATCAAAGCCAAGCTGTTCAGTTCGCTCGCTCAGTTCTACCGTGCTCAGGTAGACAGTAAAGCAGGCAACCATGGCGATGCCCTCGTCCGCTTCACATTCGCAGAGATGCTCGCCAAAGAAAGCAACCGTACTGCGCAATCCTTTTCGGCCCTCTGGTCACACGTATCGCCCACTCTCCCGGCCGACGCGGGATCCTCCATTCTCGAGCGCACGAAATCGCATCTGCAAATTTGCACCGACCGCAAGAACGAAGCTCAGCGCGACAACGATCTCATCTACAACGCTGTCCTTCCTGCTCAGGATGCTCTTTCCAATATCGACAAGGCGTCCGTCGCTACTCCCATCACTATCCAAGAAATCTACGGTGCACCCGAGGTGCAAAAGATCATCGGACCGGACATTTTTATTAAGCTGATCCCTCTGAGCGTACATGAGAGCGCAAGCGTGTACTCGGAAGAGAAAGCAAAGTTGGTCCGGAGGGAGGTGGAGAATGCAGAAAGCGCAGAGGTGGAGATACGCAGCGCATTGGAGGCCCTCGGAGTACAGGAGGGTCTCGGACGGTTCAAAGCTATGGCTGAGGGAGGGATTGACGCAGCAGACGATATTCCACTCGAGGTACGGCGTTGGAAGGAAGACATTATGGTCATGGAAGACCGAGAAGGTGTCGATGCACTTATTCGCGAGTTGTCTCGCCTCAAAGACGCTGTCAAATCCCAGCTCGATGCCGTCTCGCGTGAACTGGAGGTCGAATCCCGCGAGTGCGAATCGATGAGGGTCAAATACGACCACCTATGGACACAGGAACCATCTGCATCGCTGAACAAGTCTTCGAGACAAGATCTCAAGTCTCATATGAATGCCCTCGAGGCGGCTGCGGCCTCCGACAAACAGGTCTTTGCGATTTGGGACAACGTGAGAGGAGACCTTTCGCTGATGTTGTCGCCTGGCCTAGAAGATCTCTTCCGTGCAAGCGTACAACAAGGTGGTGCGGAGAGCCTGCTGGATCTTGACATCAGCTCCGAAACGCGCGACGAGCAGGAACGGGCGCAAATAGGTCAGTGTACAGCAGAGATAGAGGAGCGTCTGGGAAGGATAAAGAAGATTGCGTATGAACGAAACGAAGTCCTCAAGGATCTCAAGGAAAAGGTACGTTATGCCTTCGACACTTCCCCTCTTGCGACTCACCGTTGTTCAGATCCAGGCAGATGACGTTTCGCATCTTCTCCTTCTGAACCGGCGCAGTAACAATGTCGAACCCACCTTGTTCGCTGCCGAGCTCGAAAAGTTTCGGCCGTATCAGCAACGTTTGGCTGCTACCGTACACCACCAGCAGATTGCTTTGCAAGAAATTCAGGGTATGTGGAAGACTTTGCGCGACACTGCGGGACGTGGACCCGGCGCAAAGAAGTGGGAAGAACGAGAGAAGCGGAAAAAAGATACTATCCGACGAATCTCGCGCGCACGCGATGGCTACATGGAAGTCCGGGATGGACTAACGTAGGTTCTTCGCGTGCTCTATTATTTCACTCCCTCACAGAATCACCCGCACAGCAAAGGACTGCAGTTCTACAACCAACTTACGGAATTGAGTACTGCGCTTTCCGGGAATGTTAAGTCGTTTGTTTCCCAACGACGTTCGGAGCGCGAGAAGTTAGCAGGACAGGCAGAAGTTCAACAGCGACTGTCCGCCAAGCCGCCCCCTCCCGCTGTAGACAGCAAGCCTCCCGTTCCACCGCCTCCCCGTTCGCCGCCTTCCGTCGAATCGTCGTTTGGATCGATGAGTTTGCAGAGCGGGACGAGCCGACCGTCGCCACCAGTAAAGCCTCCCCAACCCGCGTCATACATGAACTTGGTCTCGCCTACGCAACCTCAGCGTCCTAGCCCTTATGCCCCTCCACCTCCGCCGCAGCCGCCACGCAGCTCGTACGCAGCACCAACGAACCCGCCCTCGGATCCATATGCCACTCTAGGACTGTTGGGCTCGTCACGCTACGCCACCCCGTCCGCTCCGCCACCACCGCCGTCCGTTCCACCACCACCACGGCAGTCCTCGTTCCCCCCACCGCCGATGCCACCACCACAGTCCCAACCTTCCCGGCAGTACGGGTCGCTAGGCTACGCGAGCAGCACGAGCTTTCCGGCACCCCCACCGCCAATGCAATACTCGTCGCCTCCTCCATCGAATACACCCCCACGACCGCCGACGCAGTACCAGCAGATACCACCTCCGCAGGGCTATCCTTCGCAGTATTATCCGAGTTATGGGCGCTGAGGCCTGTCCGAGTACTGTGCATGTGTACATAGAGTCCTGGCGAAGACGAGGGACGGATGAGTGGAC
This sequence comes from Tylopilus intermedius, assembly GCA_038091255.1. Lineage (NCBI taxonomy): Eukaryota > Fungi > Basidiomycota > Agaricomycetes > Boletales > Boletaceae > Tylopilus > Tylopilus intermedius. The sequence continues at coordinate 1,974 of JBBPOD010001199.1, read as the reverse complement.
TCTGGGTTCTTTTAGAATTCAACTTTCGCTCGTTTGTTTAGTGTGGAACAGCTCTACTAATGACATGTTGTGCATGGAACCGGTATTCTTTACTAGTGCTAGATACAGCTATACAACGTCCGTGACGACCAGAACGTTCTGCTTTTCTGCCTCTAAAACATAAAGGAACAAGAACTTTCCCCGGAGACAATCGCGCATACAGTAGAAGGATCACCCTTCGAACCCGCCCATCGCGCTAGTCGTGGGTTACCTACCAATATTAATACCAGCTACCCTTGCTGTTCCCTGCCAGTGGTGGAGCAAGAGTCACAATGGAGGGCCGAGCGGGCGTATACTATCAACCTTTTCACGACTGGCCATCGGCACCTGCCGGTGAAAGCTTCGAGCGCCGCAGTGTGGATGCGCATGGACGCGCCCATAGCCTCCGAGGTGTCAACTTGTCTGGCTAGTCAATGCGAGATGATCGATGATGTCCCATCCGTCACGGGTTCACTTTGCTCATCGATTGGATAGACCTGTCGATCCTGACCACTAGTATGCCATGTTTCTTGCCAACTCAGGCTACCACTCACACCCGTCACTTTCGTCGGTCAACCATTTCCTCTTGAAGAGACGCCTCGACACTTTGCTCGCTTGAAGAGATGGGGCTTGTCGATCAGTGAGTTCAACCCTGCTTGGGCGTTTACATACCTAATATCCAATTCTTTGGCTCACTCGCTCGGCATTCTGAGGACTCTGGCGCACCCTCGTGGGCTGTTGATAATATTAGGTTTGATTTGCACGCCTTGGAGGAGTCTGGATCCCCGTGGTTGTTGGCTGTTAAAGGAGGTGGTCGTTAAAAGAGTGGGCATGCTGAAGTGGAGCGCGGCATCTAGTCATGTGGTTACCGGAAACTAGCTACTGCAACGATGGCGTAAGTCGAATCCTCGCAAGCAACGGTCCTAACTCAAATTTTCTGCGCAGGCGACACATTTTCCCTGAGGTGCAGAGTCGCAGCAGCGAACGGAGACGTCCAGACCGTGCAGCAGTGCCTGCAGGATACTTTCCTCGACATGTACACCGTAGTCGCCTGGACCCTAGTTGCCTTCAGGGACTCGGAGTGCTTGGATTTGAGGTGTCCACTTGACTCTGTCATGCGACTGGAGTACTCATCACTTGGCAGATCATGAATGAACCACACAGAGGATAAGATCTCCATTCCCTCCATCAGTTTGAATACAACTAGTACTAGTAGAGGTATGCTGTCGTCTCCTTTGTACGAACTTATGCTTAACTATGGCTTGCACGGTGCACAGCGTTCTAGGTACATACTCACTTCGGCATCAACACCGAGAACTCATCTTCTAATTTTGCTCCCAGTCCTCGCGCTTGCACACCTCTCGACTCGTTACGCCTAGGTTATCAACAGGTATGTTGTCACCCCCTTACACAACTCATACGCGTGCTTTTGTTACTACTACTAGTAGTACAGTTCTCACGGGATTCTTCACTCAACACCGCCCACGTCCTGTTCCCGTGAGTTTTAGTGTTCCCACTGGTACGGTGGCGTTTCAGCACTTATATACTAGTAGCAAACCGAGTCCTTGTGACATTTCAACCCATTTCACCTACCTCTTCACTAGCAGGTATGTCGTTATCTCTTTATGTATGTTTATTTTCACAAATCAGCTCAGTCCTCTATGGCGTACTACGCTGATGATTATGAGCGTGCTGATATACCCCCACACGGGCGGTGGGTTTACCTTCGGCTCCAAGAATACTTCAATGCTCCTCCCAAGTTGGAATCAACGCTGTATGGCCCCATAAGCACTTACCTGGGATATTTCTTCTCCCCAGACAACAAATCTCGGGGAGGACTCGAAGGGTGTCATCGTTCCCCGCGATCACCTAAAGAAATGTCTGCAGCATAGTCTGCACATCCGATCAAAAGTTCGGCTTACCGAACACGACTACGCCCCGTCAGATACGACATCA
>JBBPOD010001198.1:0-11003 GCA_038091255.1 Tylopilus intermedius | reverse complement strand
TTACGCATAATTAATTTGTGTGGAGGGAATCAATCCAACACTGACCGTATCTGAGCCTGCACCAAACATGGATCCAGCAATATAGGCAACCTCCTCATCCTCAATCCCGTGCTCGCTTTGGATTTCAAACAAGTTCTTGGCAAAACAAGGCCGAGCTTCTCCTCTTGCCTGGATCTAGTCAACTTCCCCGGGACTGTTTTGAGTGAAAATAGAAGTACCATCTGCTCCCGCACCAAAGCTAATTGTCCTTGAAAGAGAGCGAGCTCTTCTTTGTGCCACTCCTTCAGCTGCGTCAGGTAGCCTGGGACATACTTGAGGATTGGGTAGGCGTCGACGAGATACGCTCCTGGACGCATAGCTTGACCGAAGCGCTTTAAACAAAGATTTACTGCCACGACTTCCGGATCACTATACGAAGTCGGCGTGATCTTGCCGTAGGTGATTGACATGATCACCGATGCCGCATACCTAAAGTTGTCTCAGTCTAAGCCACCCGATGACGAGGGATTTACCGTTTGGCATGCATTTGGTGGTTCGCAGGGTCAGCCAAGATGTCGAGCAGCACGTTCTTTGCATGTCGGACTTGGGCCGGCTCGTAGGTCTCCGCAGCCTTGGGTTGCAATACTACGTGTAACGCTCTATATCACGAAGATGTATGATTTCGAAACAATGTGATTCATAATCGTATCACTGTACCTGCGAAGTCTTCGAAGTCGATCTCCAACTCCTTCCACGACAACCCTCATACCCCCGGAGAGCGTCTCTGCGGCTGCGATTGAGCGAGGCCTATCAGCGAGTGAAGCGCCTTGTTTTTCCATGAGTTCCATAGCTGCTCGATGACGTCCAATGATGATGAATATCCGAGCCCCCTGTCTAAGGGAGAACACGGGGCCATACTGCTCGGTCATCTTGGCGAATGCGAAAGCCGCTCTGCAGGTGCTATGAGACAAGAGTCCAGATATCCGAAGACGAACGAATTTACTTGGATGTAGGGAGTTTATTTCCAAAAAGCCAGTGTCCAGGAGGACCTGGAGGCAGAGGCAACCGGGATCGAGCTCGAAGAATGCGTTTTGCGACGAACCATAGTCCAGGGAGAAGTGCGACGGTGTAGACAAAGTACCGGTTCAGCACAAGCCCGGCCATGAGGGCAGCACTCTACACTTTGATGAGAGTTAGTAAGAGAACTAGTGTGGGTCTGGTTAGCATGCCAGTGATGCCACTTGGAAACTTGTTGCATGTGGCGCCTGAGAAAGACACCTTCCCGATAGGGCTCACGAGTTTGAACTAAGTTAGTTTGATTGCTCCTTGAACAATACAGCATCGCAGTTATAGACCATCAAGGAGCAATGATAGAAGCATCTTTGTTCAACATTGTGCAGGGGCCATAAATATTTTCACCTGCGAAGCCCGTCACATTCTGCGCCAGACGGCATTTGCCGGTCGAACGGGCAAACGGGCAAGGTACATATCAGTCGTGGGTTTGACCACTGCTCGGCGGTCCGGAGGTGGAATCCCTCTTCCGCATCCACACTAGCTTCAGTGGCCATGATGACATTCTTTTCCCATCCAAATCGAGTCAAGTTACGTTGGTAACTCAGCATCATCTTGTGTCGATGTTACGCCCACGGTCGCAGCCCCAGCATTCTGGCTTCTGTGTCAGGTATATCATGATCCGATTGATCCGTCTGATCAACCACCGCCGCCCATCAGGATCATGTTTCGTTCTCTCATAGCTTGTGTTCGAGCACAACTGCCGCTAGAATAGCTGAACGTTGTACTATGCCAATTCTATTCGGCTGCGAGGCCACCAGTATATATCAACTGCGATGGCCAACTTGAACATCATACCCAACGCGAAACATTGTATGTATGAAGTTTTCCCAACGTGCACGGAGGCTTCCTCGGTTATTCAATGCTGCTAATTCTGGCGACGCTACAAAGTTTTCCAGTGCGTTGTCAATAGCTCACAATGTGGGACCCGCTCAGACGGTGCCAAGCAAGCTTTGTCTCACACCGCCCAGACGTTCCCGCCGTTCCCGTTCAAATGAAGCGATCTTGTTTTTCAAGTCCCAGCCTTAATCGCCTCTCTACCGTTCAGCGCTACCACCATGGGGTCCGGAATCGCCTTGGACGATGCGTTGATCATGTCAGTAACACTCGAGGGTATTCTGTATGGTGTGTATTCCGCTTCATGGCTGCAACCCTCATTCACTTAGCAAGAGTGACATAGGGTTTTCGCTCCTTATGTTCATCGGTACAATCTGGGTTTTGACCCGGGACGATGCTAGGTATGCATCGAATCGCATAGCCATGATTCTAGTGGCCATCGTTCTCCTGGTTCTCAGTACCGCCGTGAGCTCGTTCACCACGTGCATGATCCGAATTTCGTTTTTGACGGCGTCTTCCCTTTCAAGCATATGGTTGTCGATATTGTGCGTCTTGATGAGGGCCTGGTCAAGTATCGCGATACTTTCAACGGAGGACCGATGGCGTTTTTTGCGGATATCTCTCAATGGAGTTATGTGGCAGAAAACTCGATCTACCTCTTACAAACTCTCGTTGGGGACGGTGTTGTTGTAGGTTGATGATTCCCGCATGAAGCACATTGGCTGATTCACCGCTAGATTTATCGTTGTTACGTGGTATGGAAATCAATCTGGATCATTATCGTTCCTTCATTGCTCTGGTGCAGCGTGGCAGGTAACACTACTCTTTTCGTGGGAGCTACCGGTGTTGATGACATGTTTGCCTCAGTGACTGGTATCGGTTCCGTCTACAGCGTTTCGCAAGCCACTGTCGATGCTACGAATGTTTTTGCCAAGGGAACCAGCCAGTGGATCACGGGCTTCTTTGTATCGACGCTATCGACCAACTTGTTGAGTTCTGGTAAGCTCTTGCAGTGTCGCGCCTGGTCATATCTCAACAGGTCTCGGGACACCGGTAGGACTTCTCGCGTATCGTATTTGGACCATCGAGTGCAACGTTGCGTCCATTCGTGCCTCGAGAAGCACGTTGATGCCGGTCCTCTATGCGCTCGTTGATGCTGCCGTATTGTACTCTGCCGCACTTCTCGTCACACTCATTTGCTTCGTCACCGCCAACAACGGCGAGTATGTTGTCGTCAACTTGGTAAATCGGCCCAGGATTCCTTCGATCCCCCAAGACTGAGCTTGATGTGTTTTGTAGATGATGCCGATCATTTCCATCGCTTTCTACATGGTCCTCACCCGTATCGCCATTAGGCGGAACGACAAAACGTATTATACCACCACGACCGGCGCGATCGGTACCCAGGACACGGGCTTCGGGTTGCGACCGTTGCAGGTCCACATATCACAGTTCTCAAAGAGCGACGCCCTGCAATCCCGCCTTGCAAGTCAGGACATGGAGAGTGGGCTCCAGTCAAAAGGAGCGTCTAGTGCTTTTTGAGGACGCAAGCCAAAACACGGAAATTGATTCCGGTCTAGAAGAGGTTCTGCCGTTCCTTCCGAAGTTGGAGCTGTTTCCGCATACTTGATTTCCGTACGTATTTTGGTTCCGGATACCAACCATTACATGTGTGCATGTCTTTCTTCCAGTGGATTTGGGCTCTTATTTAGTTTTTTACGTGCATAGTATGGAAGACCAGGGGGTGCAGAAGTCATGATTCAGCTATACGAATGTGCTCATCAGCGACCGTGATGCTCGAGGGTGCTTCAACGACTCTTAATCTGTTCGACGTGTGATACGTGTAGATCATAGCATCCTCTGATATAGCCTGATTCATCTCCTGGAGGTGTAAAGGTACCATGGTTTCAGCGATGTCCTTGTTCCTTCTCCGGGTAGGACCTGTCACTGCCAAAGAGGCGGATTGAAGACCTGAGCTTGCGTTTATCCTCATCCAGAAAAACAGGAACCATAACAACGCCGAGTAGATCACTCGATTTGTGTCCTGTTGCTCTGAATCGAGGGGACTTGCACCTGCAACCGGCGCTTTCCGAAGTGAGCCCGCTCTCGGCGACAGTTGGGTATGTTTCGTTTGGGTGTTCTGAACTGCCCTCCAATGGCGTCGTTTTGACTTAATTGGTTGTCAGGCCAATGGAAATGCCGCCGGTTTCTCGCCGAAGGAGTCTTTATGGGAATGAAATGTATGAATTGTCTGTGTCAGGGACCCTGTAGTTACAATGGAGTTTGCTCGTGTGAGGCCATCTACTGAGAACGAGCGCGATGAAGCGCGGGTGCACATAAGCTGAGATTCTAGGGGTAGGATGTGCGAACCTGTTCCAGCCTAGCTGCAGCTAACCTATTAAGGCATTTGGTAGGAGCAGCTGCTCAGCAGCACGTTGTGGAAAGCGAGCGTCGTTCTTTCATGTGCCTTTCTACGTGTGGATTCTGTGGAATCATGTGGTCATCTCTACCCTGTCTTAGAATGAATAGACAAAGACATGTGGGGTCAGATGGATGTACCGCGGCGCGGGCTGTCAATCAGGGGCGATTGGGAGGAGGAGGAATTAGAGTCACACATGACGCGTTCTGGACCGGGCCACGTGGAAGAGGTGGAAACCCGCCTTTGAATGTGCAGCACCGGGTTCATATTGTGAGAATGCCTGCAGGGGGCGAGGCAGAAGCGTGCCCCGTTGGATCCATCGTGCAAGAGTCGTGGAGGCTGAATCGGCCGGGCTTTTGTGCTCGAGCCATGGGCTTGAGTCAGATCGGTTCCGTGAGAACCGCGAGATAGAGTGCGTTCGAGCGTGTGAAGAAGCCGGCAGTGACGGTGGCGTACCTCTTTTTTACCTCGACAGCACGACCGACACCATCGAAGCCATGAAACCTATCTACTCGCACGGTTGGTACGGAGTATCCTGAACACTCGATTACATTAGACGGGCCCCGTTCTTCCGTTGGGAGGTTCATCGAGTTGTGATGCTATTGACCCCAGTCGGCGGAGATGATGTTCAACGGTTTCATATCGAGACTTTAGCTGGCAACGAAATGGTTAGTTGCCGTTCGTTCTCTGTGGCGCCGCTGATTCTGGCACGAGGTCAGAACTGCCAGCCCCAAACGGATTCTTGATAGAATCAAGTTCTCTGCAGGTTCGGATACTGCATTTTTGGCCGCGGTCCGGTCCCGTCCGGAGATCCTCCAAGGACGGACGATGCACTTCATCGAACCCTGATTCTAAGCACGAAACTAGCAAGGGATCACGAAACTGACATTAATCTTGGCGGGCACCTTCTTCCACCCGGCTCCACCTCTTTCTCCCACTCCAACATGACCCGCTCTTGCAGACCTTTTCGTCGCGTCTCTCAAAGATCCTTCGCCGTCGTCCTCGTCGCCTTTGTCGTCGCCATCTCCCTGCACACTCTCGTTTACACGCACCCTTTTCACTTTCCTTGGGCAGACTTGCTTGAACTAGATTCACGGCCTCCCCTCGGCAAGCACACGATTACCTCCGACGGACGGCTGGTTGTCAATCCTGACGGTCCCCATCCCATTTTTCAACTCATCCACGACGCCGAAGCCGAATGGGAGGCTAAACGTGCACGCGCGAGCAGGACACTTGACGAGGCCATCGCAGAGTACAGACGGCGCTACCGACGCGCACCGCCACTCGGTTTCGATAAATGGTGCGTCGACCCTACTCGTGCCATGCACTTGATAATCACCATGCCATCTATAGGTGGGATTACGTTGTGAGACATCGCGTCCTCTTACCCGACGAGTATGACGAAATTTTTGAGGATATCGAACCTTTTTGGGGAATCGATCCTCACGAGTTGGCTCGCAACGAGCAGGAGCTCGAGATGCTCGGTGGTGTCGTCACCGTCGCAAAGACAGACGCGCGGTCCCGACTTGAAATCGTTCATTCCAACCTACCACAGGACAGAGAACAAGAACTGCAAGGCACAATCATCGATATCCTTGCCCTTATCCGCGAAGTGGAGCACGATCTACCATCGATTCGCATCGCGTTCTCTCCCTATGATAATCCCGATATGGTCTCGCATTGGCAAATCAAGGCCATGGCACTCAAGGCAGCTGCGAGTGGGAAAAGTATGTCTGCCCCGTGATGATCCGAACGCGTTGGTAACCTGCTTACAGCACTTACAAGCGCCGATTTGCCTCCGGTCACCGAGCTTGGCTGGGTCCAAGCATGTCCCCCAGACTCGCCTGCCCGCCTCTACCCGCCTAGTTACCCACCCCCATCCATACCGCCCGACCCGCCGTCCTATCCCAAGACGTTCATTGCATCCCATCGGACAACGATGGATCCTTGCCTGCACCCCGATTTGCTCATCGAACACGGCCAGTTTCTGTCGCACAAGATAGGCCCTTTTCCAAGGCCCACCCTCATGCCGCGTTTTTCGATGTGCGCGACGTTGCTCCATCACGACATCCGCCCTCCCATGCCGTACGGCTGGGATTTCCATTCTGAATCCGATCCGGACGTGGAAGGGGAAGAAGAGGGCGCAGAAGCGGAGGGAGGGGGGGCGTTCGACGGGGACCTGCCGTGGGAGGACAAGACGAGGATGGAGTTGGACTGGCGGGGACGTTCGACGGGGATGTGGGCTTCGCCGGATTCGTGGTGGGTGCACGGACACCGGGCGCGGCTCGTCACGCTGACGAACGCGTTCGAGGGCAACGTGAGCGTGCTACGCGTGCCCCAGTCGGAGCAGGAGCCGGGTCCGGTGGGGGAGCCGGTGGAGATGTCGCTCGCGGGGGCCAACATGGCTTGGATGGACGTTGCGTTTACGGAGAGACCGATTGCGTGCGATAAAGAGGGCGGGACGTGTGACGAGATGAATCAGTTGTGGACATTTAGAGAGGTGCAGGAGAGAGAGGAGGAGGGGAAGTGCAAGTTCATCCTCGACGTGCGTTTTTACTTTTGTGTTTCTTATGTTTACCTGACATTGTGTTGCCAGGTGGACGGGAATGGGTGGTCGGGTCGGTTCAAGCGACTCATGACGAGCAACGCACTCATCTTCAAAGCGACGGTCTACCCCGAATGGTGCGCATATACACTGCTGTTGAACGATGGGATGTAACGCGGACCCTGTGTGACCAGGTATACCCCGCGGATTATGCCGTGGGTGCACTACGTCCCGATCCAAGTGTCCTATGCGGACCTGTACGACGCGGTGTCGTTTTTCCGCGTACATGATGCGTTGGCGCGACGGATCGCACGCGCGGGCCGGGCGTGGAGTCGGCGGTATTGGAGAAAGGCGGACATGACGGCGTATCTGTATCGGTGCGTGTCGCGATTGGGGTGCTGGACAATGTCACTGATTCACTGGGATAGGTTGTTGTTGGAGTATGCGCGTGTGATGAGTTTGGATCGGGAGTCGATGAGTTACCGAGGTTGACCTGCGCAAAGCCATGTCCACGATGAGGAGGCATTTGTTCTTGGTATAATTGCACGAGTAGATGTTTCATTAGATCTAATTCCCGGTATCTTGCAAGCTGTGCAGCCGCCGTTGGTGGTCGTCCGAAAGGGAATCCGCTCGGGAGTCGGATGCTGTGCGGCACTCGGATGTTCTCCTCGATCTTCGACGACAGCACATCTACATCCGAAGGTCTGTGGTCCGATTTCTCTTGGAACACAGACCGTGTTTCCAAACAAAGTCGTTCTTCGAACCGTTGCAAACAAGCGACCAAACTGGAACATGTCATCAGAGATGTATTTTCCCCCGACCGCTGTCACGTTGAAACCCAGACTATTTTCGCCAAAGAGAATGCGCTAGTCTGCGCAGTATACGCTGCGGCTTGTGCTTATAACGAGTACATCGACGACGTTTACAAGCATCAGTGGCTTCGCATTACGAAGATGTTGCAAAGATTGCAGGTCGTCATCACGCCTGAAAAGGACAGCCGGACTCGGTCCCAGGATGCAGTCTCGCAACTGAGCGGAATGGAGATTGGTGGTATGTCCTGGAGTCCATTGTTAGTGTCTCTTCTGAGCGGAAATAGATATGCTTTTATATTCTACCGAGTCTCGGTTTGGGGTCATCTTTCGGAAGATGGGTCACTGCACCCTATGCGAGTTAGTCTGTCCGTCCAACCACCCTCAGGCTGAAGGAGAGAGGGTGGCGGGTTCTTATCCCGGGGTAGCTATCGAGATTCCGAACGGGGTGTTGGAGGATGAAAGTTTTCGTTCCCAAGTCGCATCGATCCTCTGTGGCCCGGGACATCGCTCACTTATACACAAGTTGCGTGGTGTCGGGCGGCCCGTGGAACCCAAATATATTACGAAACACGGCTCTCAACGGCTCCTGTGGCTTCTTATCCGATTTTCCCTGCAATCCTCCCTCAATCTCCATTCGCTCGGCCATGGTGCCTACAAAACCTTCATGCTGTTCTTCATGTGCCATCTCGCAAACTATGCAGTCAACACCAATCCACCTAGCTTTCTTCTTCATTCCTTGACAGCCAAAATCCTCCGACGTTATAGGAAACTCGGCTCTGCTGCCCCCGGGTGGCTGGCTGACCTGGTGTCGCACACTTGCTCTGGGCTTTCGCAAACCCTTGAGGTGAGGTGGAAGGATGTACAAACCACCCACTGTCTGTCCTCGACTTGGAATCCCTCCCTGTACAATCTCACCGAAGACGTCCTTCATTCCTTTCTTCTGATTCAAAATGGCGTCTCGATGTCTCTCCCGAATCGTGGTAGCAATCCCACTCATGTCCCATTCCTCCCGAGCAGTCACCAGCGAGGCACACTCATCGACTATTTGTCGGATCCCTGCAAGTTGTTATCTCCAGATAATCACGATACCCATGTGGTGCTCTACGACGTTGAACGAGCCGTCGCAGAGTATATTGACGACTGGATTGCTAGCGTCACAGACGTCGAGGAGGCATGCTCACAACTCGAAAACCTACTGCACCAATATTTCCAGATGGCATTGGGCACTTACCACCACAAACGGAACACGTACAACCGGGATCGTATCTCCATGACATTTTTGACCATGATCGAGCTTTGGGTCGCTCTCGACAAGCTTGCCATCGAGGAGATCCCCATTCTTTCCCGGTATTTCCCAGGAGCACCTATAGGATTCCTTTCGAAGTTGTTATTCAATGATGCCACAAGCATACATCGTCTATGCCGTGTACGCCAGTACCTCTTCGCCCGGCGTGCTCAAGCGTCAGTGTTCACGCGCAGGCGCGTGGAACAATGTATCCCTTCCGATCAAGCCTACTGCTCTCTTCATCTCGAAGGCCTCAAAGCTCCCCTGGGCGATATCACACTTGCTAAGCCATCCGAACCACACGCCAAGCTCGTAGCATTTGAATGGCAGGACTCAGCATCTCTTGACTCGTTGCGTCCTGTAACCTGCTGGATCTCTCTTGATCAAGGAACCTTGGGCGAACGTCATGGAGGAGATGTACTAGTGTGCGATATCCCAACTCAGGTTCTACAGGATCGTTTTCGTAATGCGCATCGCAAAGCACCGACCTGCCCCTGCCTATCCTTCAGTCCTTCTAAATCTTATTATTTCTTCGCGGGATCCCATCTAGATTCCATGGTACGAATCGCATATCAGCTCCCAGGGGGACCGTACGCAGACTCGCACTTGCAGCAGTACCTTGAGAACACCAACCATTCCCCAAATCAGATTTTTTCCTCTCAAGCGAACTGCCATCCCGATCTCTCCTTGGACGAATTCAACGCATTTTCACACTTGCGGAGTGGAGGTTCACTCCAGTGGTTGAATATATTGCGGGAGCTGCGCAGCAGGACTCTCGACTTTCACCACCAAGAGGTCTACCTGCTGTTAGCTCAAGCTTCTAGTGAGGTCGGTCCGCTCGACGGTAATGGAGAGTTATTATGGCATCAAGAACTTCAAGACGCCTCATTCTGCCACACCTTCCTAGACGAGCTGGAGACCTTATTCGTTGACCTCGGGGAGGGTTCCTTGGATGGACCTGCGATGGCCATAGTTTCGCTGTTGGCCGGCGCGCTTGCGTCAAAGCACCCGAGCGACATCTCACAACGGGCCTACGAGCTTCTTCGGAAAGTACGCCGGAAGACGTTTGACTGGGTGCACGAGCTGCTCTACAATATGAGGAAATCGCCGACGAGCAACTTACAAGAGGACCTCAAACTTTTGCGAGATATGGCCGCCGTTTGTCGAGGTACATTTGATGTGGGCTCCGCCATGGGGCACATCCAAGCTTCAGAGGACATCGAAGCTGCTCTCTCTTGTGCTATGCTCACACACACATCTGTTCATTCTGCTTCCTCCGGTACGTATAATCTCTGAATTAACACTGAGAAGACCGCTGACATCAGCTTACTAGCTTCTACTGCATACTGGCAGGTGCTCCTGGATCGAGACCGTCGGCTCTCTCTCGCTCTTGAGGGAAACTTAAAGGATGCCATTCAAGCTGATTTTACAGATCTTGGTGTTGACCGAGCCGTTCAAATGGTATGGCCTGGATACCGACCAAGCCCACGCCGATGGGAGTTGCTCCCTGCTCCAAACTCTCGATGGTTGGTAGGTGAGACCGCGCCAACTGCGGAGAGGCGCTCACAAAGGGTCCATATAAATTTGCTCGATGGGTCGCTATTAGTGGATGGTAATCCGATGAGCAACGAGTTACCAGGAACCGTAACGGACCATCCAACCTACCGTGAACTATTCGGTGATGTAGGTGGCTATTTCAGTATCTGACATGCTGGGTCGCTCAAAGTATTTAGCGTGGCTTCATGGTCGTTTCCTCTGATCTGCCGGGAATGGATTTTGTGACCATGTCTACTGTTCATGGCCAGTATGTAAGTTACCTGGGCGCGTCGCGGCAGTTTAGTACTGAAATGTCATCAGATACACTTTGCGGTTGACCACGAGATCCTTGAATCGAGTCCCAAGAAAACAACACCAGTTAAAATCAGCGCGCAGCGCGCAGACACAGACAATGTCTCTCAGTTCATCCCTCGAGAGGAATTAAGGAAGGTTCTTCCGAATTCACTTGTTGAAGGTCATTTGCATTGGATGAATCTGTCAACGTCCGTCATCGAGATA
>JBBPOD010001197.1:0-11005 GCA_038091255.1 Tylopilus intermedius | reverse complement strand
ATGAAGGGAAAGTCGCACGAGGTCAAGGAGATTCTCAAAAAATAGTACGATTTTTATGGCACGATCTCGTGAACGAATGCTGACTGGTTCGCGTAGCTCAAGAATACAGGCTGAGAAGGAATTATACCCCGTGTTCGTGCAAGCGGCCAACACTGCGCTATTGTTCCTCGAGGAGCTCGAGATTGAAAACATTCGGGACTTGTTTCCTCTTGCGCCAATCCTCGGCCGCCTCCCCCGGAGCCTGGTGAGTGCTTTTTCAGCACGTTGACTTCATAGTGATCTTTTTACAGTCCGATGGTCTACTTACTCGTCAACCTAAGAAGTCTGCAACTACCAGTTCCAATTCAAACAGTTGTAAAAGGAATTCTGATCATCTCGATCCCTCCGAATCTCGGTCCAAACGCCCGAAGCCTACGCATCGAAAAGAGCACCCTGCCATCGTCCAGGCAGGTTACTATCCAACAGAAATATTTACAGCTCACACCGCTCGCTCACATGTAATTGGTCTCATCGTCATTGGTCCGTATTGTCACTCCTTCCATGACTTGTTCAAGTTTACCTATCTAGCGTGATAGGTGACATTCTCTGCTTTTGGCGGTATGACCGCCGGGGCACCAGTCAATGTTCCGGATTCAATTTCATTCGGGACCTTCCACGTTTTCTGGTCCTTCTTCTCGCAATGCAACGCTTTCAAGATCAACATTGGGGCTTGAATCCAGATATAGACCCAAATTTTGGGCTCCGGCCAAAATCACACAAGACGATCCTATCTGATAAGAAGGGAGAAAGGATCGATGTTATTCTCGAGCTGTCAGACGAGGAACGGGTCACGCACTATGGATTAAACGGCCGGGCTACGAGCCTGTTCTCTGTCAAGAGTGGGAAGCTCTCCGACCAGGAGGACTACCTAGTTGTCAAGGTCTTCTGGGCAGAGGTCGCGCGCACGAGCGAGCCCGACATCTTGCAGAGCGTGTACAATATCGACAAAGAGGATGCTCTCGTCAACGGACACGTGCCGGAAAGGCTGTGGCACAAGGAATTCGAGGACATCTCCATGGCCAATATTCGGGAGCGCCTCGGTCTCAAGACTCAAGGAGCTCCCGTTCTATATACGATCATCTTTCGAAAACTGACCGAGCTCACTGGGCGCGACTTCTTGCATGCATGGTGGGAGACAGTGATGTGTGAGTGAGTGACGTCTGCCCTTAGAGTTGGATCAGCTTATTTACTTTGTTCGATCAAGGTGACTTTGCCCTCTGGAAGAAACAGGTTTACCACCGAGACATCAGCCAATCGAATCTGATGTACCGTAAAGTCGAAGAGAAGATCGTGAGTGTGTTGAACGACTTCGACTTGGCATCGACCCACCGCTACTGGAACTGAACGCACCGGCACGGTCCCGTTCATGGCGTTGGCACTCCTTGGAGACAAGGCTCTTCAGGGCAACCTAAAACATGCATACGAACACGATGCGGAGTCGTTTATTTGGGTCCTGATCTGGATCAGCCTTCGGTATGACAGCGGCACGCTTCGCATAGTGCAATGTGGTCGACCGCTCGACGCATGGCTGAGAGTGGATGCCGCCGGGTGCAGGAAGAAGAAGAACGACTTTTTGAACTCCTTTGTCAATCTGTCGCTTGTAGCTGGTAAAAGTCATGAAGAGAATTGGGAGTTGGCCCAAGAGTGCACCGTTGCCTTGATCAGCAAGAATCTTGCCGCCGTAACTCAAAGGCATCAACCGCAACGTTTCATGGACGTAGATACCGCGTTTAAAACATTTCTTAGTGACCCAGTTGGTCGGTGCTTAGGGGAGTTGCAGTTTCCCTGCTAGTTGCTTTTTGTTCGTCAATATATATGAAGAGATTCTCTGTGGTACCGAGTGTGCTATCGTGTGCTCCATCGAGTGTGCGCCCTACGCCGACGCCTTGTGAATGGAGACCTTGGTTCAAGTGTTGTTAGGGCTTGTCAAAGACAATGTTCCCCTCAATAACGGGTCTACTAAGGACGAATATATCTTGAACCCTAGTATGTTCCTGATCCAATTTTTTTCTCTATCCCACTACCACCCCTAGGCCTTGTCACTGCAAAATTCACGGCCGAGAAGACCCGCATTAACCTCAACCGACCGATGAAAGCTGAAGTTCAGCCAGAATCATCTGAAACAGAGCTCAAGGCTAACGACGAAGATCGCAAATAGTACGTGATTCAAGCAACCATCGTTCGGTTTGAACCGGTGTATTTCCGCTATCAGCAAACGTGTCTTCCACATGTTCGATGTACTTCCAGAAGCGCGTCGATCGCCTGTCCATGTCCACATCAGGTTGACTGGACATGGACAGGCGCACGACACAAGCAACATCAACCACCCGCCCCCTCGATGTCAGGGACCTTAGGCATAAATCAACGACTGGTTGTCCATCACCGTCTTGCGCGCTTTCATGATGCTACGCGACGAGCGCTCAGCGGACGCAATCACGAACTGCACCTAACGTGTGATATATTTGGTGCTGTGAAGCCAACTACACTATCGTTTTTGCCTTAGACGCGGGGTACTATTGAGACAAAAGATCTTCATTACCATTACCTCGATTTCGCAAACAGATTGGATCAGTATAAAAAGTACACAGCGATGTTTGTTCACGAAGACGGTGAAAATGTGCCTTTGCTTGCCGTGAGCTCCCCGTCACCTTGAAGATAGTTGTGTGAGAGTTCCCGCCAGACCTAAGGCAAAACATTACCTTAGTATCCCAATCGATCTTTTGTCTAGTGAGTGGAAGCGCACGTCTGAGGCTCTTGAACGCCTTTTTCGCTCATCTCATGGTATGAGTCGCTCAACGATGTCTGCAACCGTGTTTCCTCCACCTCGATCAGCGCAAAAATCTTGTTCGCCACTGCATTCGAAGCCGGCTGACGAGTGTAGATGGAATTGGTATCAAGAGGTCGTATTAAATGAACCTACGCGAGAATGAGCTTGATTCCAAGATGCAGAGTGATCCGAGTGCTGCATACATTCCCTGCTCATAAGAGTGGACGTTGACGAGCACTTTTCCTTCGATCGTCTTTGATTCACCAAAGTCGATGCTGTATTGTGACCGCAAGCGGCCTGACCAGTTGTGTATATTGAGAGAGAAGGTGGCAGGGTTGTATTTGTTGGAAACGATTTGAACGGTAAAGTGAATGGGTGACTGGGATGCAAAGACAGTAGCGACGCTGTCGATATGGCGTGAAGCGAGGTAAGACTGCGCTGCAGACTCGAGGACAGCGCTGGACGCGTTCATCGGGACGGTTCTGGGGTGATATTGAGCATGACTCACCGGAGTGGTTCTGCCGCTGTATCGGGTTCCTCTGAGCGAGGATCAGACGCTTCCTGACAAAATCGTACAGATGGATGAGTCTTCAAAACGCTCTTCTTCCTCGTCGTTTCCTCATATCCATGCGACGTCGCTGACGATGGTCTGAAAGAGAGTGGCGTTTCGTGGGGACGCGATGAAAGAACGAGCGGAATAGATATTTGATGGTTCGCTTCTGGAACCTCCGCGAGGATGAACTGTGCGAGATTGTACTCTCGGACTGCAGGAAGGAGGCCGTCTTCGAGAATGTTGTCGTCGTTGACGATGACACGCACACCTATGCGTCATCAGGACGAGGCTGGTCAGTACGTGGCACGTCGAGGACGGAGGTAACAGCGAACCGTTGAGGACCTCGTTGATTTCTCCGGGTGGCGATTGGAGGACGAAGGCGCTAGCGACTTGGATACGGTGTTTTCAAGTTCCAACTGCTTCGTGTACAAGTTGTGTGTAACCCTAACCTAATTATGTAAACCCGACACGACTGGACCGTGTTGGAAACAAACCTGCTACTAATCTCACATGGATTCCGATGACGGTATTGTCCCTTTTTCATTGTCCACGAACAGACCATGCTAATGAGAGGGTCCAATTAGTTTCATTGTTGCACCCGCAAGCAAGCGTTCTATATGAAGAACATGTGGAAGAAGGGGGAACGAGTCACCCCGACGAGGCGGTTGTCCTTGGGCGAGAAGCACTCGAGCTCTGTCCGACTGGGCATCCTGATCGTTCCTCTTCATTGGACAACGTCGGTCTTTATCTGACCACTCAATACAAGCAGCTCGGGGCCTCCACCGGTATGTCCCGTGTCTATGTTGCCTTGCCGTTGCCTGGAGGCTGGTGTCTTCCATGCTGACGTATCCGTCATGTTATAGAATAGACGTGCTTCGGTCGACGAGCTTGGAATACACGCGCCACCGGAGCATGCTGCGCCCAGGTTTTCGTCGCTGCCCACAAAGATGGATCCCGTCCCTACGTCGTCCTCGGTGGACCCCACGCGGCCGATATCGCTCTCAACGCCGTATGACGGTGGGACGGCACGAACCGAAGAGAACCAAACGTTGATTGCATCCATTGTCGACGCCCTCTCGCAATCACATCGTGGGTTTACTCTCGAAGACGCCACCTCACTCGGACACACCTGTCCCGACGAACCTGTCCCGAAATACGAGCCTATCACTGGGGATATGGGGCGGTCCGCGCGTAGTGAACCACATGGGCCAGTGACAAATGGACATGCGACCTCCCCCCCACTCACTGAAGAACGGGAAGGGCCAAGAAGAGCGGCGCGACGGAGTACGTCACCGACGTGCCTTCCACCTGGTGCAGCGCCGGCTGCAATTAGGGCTTGGGATGATAGAATGGGTCAGGGTGAGGATGGTGCTCATTCTGATCGTCCGATATCGTCGAGCCCGGGTTCGCCTTCACAGCGACTTACTTCTTCCTCGGAACGGGATGGGGAAGAGATTGGAGGGGGTGGTAAGCATCGCGATGATGATGATAGGTCGATCGCGAGGAGTGGTCGGGATTCAAGTGTCGATGTGGTCAAGTCAAGTCGCGACGGTCAGGCTATTCAAAGAACGATATCGACGGGTGCGGTATCCAATGCGGGAAGTGCTAGGCCACTGTCACGCGCACCAAGTCAATGGCGAATTCCACGTGTTCCACCACCCTCAATGGATGCAGACGTCACCGATGTTCAAGAACCTTCTAAGGTCGAGCGACAAAGTCTACATGGTTTTGGCACGAGTGCTCGAGAAGACGAGGACATGAAGACGGACGAATCTGCGGAAGAACGGGCACGCAGTGCTGCTGCGGCACGTGAAGTCTCGCGCGAGATGGATGCATTGGCGTTTAGTGCGATTGCTCCGTCAAGTGGCTATGCAACGCCGAGAGCACCACCACCATATCCGCGCTCGTCGTCCCCATCGCTGCCTTCATCGGGCAAAACGCCACCAAGTTCTTCCCCCCCATCCCCGATGCTGCCTCCCAACCCGCCATTTGCCAATCGAGGCAGAGGTATGCCGGCAATGATGGAGATACGCCACCCAGGGCACGTCTCGAGAGAAAGCCTTTCTGGACGCTTTGCTGCGCCAACGCCCGTCCTCACCGCCTCTGTCTCGGGCGGTGGCGGCCTGCCTTCACCGACAGCACCGAGGTCGACGTCCCCCATATTCCGTTCCCCACCACCTGAATACCCACGTCTGACACCGCCGTTCTCGTCCCTCCCGATGGCCAGCTCGTCGTCGTCGTCGTTGAATGTCGCAGGTGGTGCGAGTCCGGGCGGGACCCCGCGGATGATTTCAGCGGCAGCGTTTCGGAGGCAGCAGGCGCGATCGCCGAGCGCGGTGGACGCGGGACCTGCGGATACGAGTCCGTTGACGCTGCGGAAGCCATCTGGGTCGCCTGTGCCGCCACCTCCACCTGTTCCCAAGGACGTGCCCAAGCCCAAGTTGTCGGTCGCGAACCCGGACCCGCGGCCGTCGGACGAGGGAGAAGGGGAGGCGTTTGATTATATCAAGGCGTATGGCGGGGAGAGTGCGGGTGCGGGGTATGGTGCGGGAAGGTACGTGAGTGATTTGGAGAGACGTTGATTTTGTTGCTTGAATTTATGTATCAACTGATTATGGTCACGGACGTGTGGACGCTCTGCTTCGAACACTCGGGTTTGGATAACGTATATAGTACCTTTTGTTTATTGCTCTACTAACGATTGTACTTATGTATGGACTCATGGCAGTGGCAATTGACGATGCTTGCAAGACGGAGTCAAGGTCAGCAAGCTAACCTGGAGCCCAAGTTGTATTTGTGTAGCGGACAATCGTTCCGGATTTGTTTCTTAGACTGAGTGACCGCGTACTAACCAGCAGCGTTGGCGATGTCAATCATGATGATAGAAATCCATAATGCGGAGTCGGACTCTAATGAAATCTGCTGATTTAGTCTAACGAGAGCGACTCGGACGAGCAGGTTACGAAGACATCGTATCAACCGTTATCACTGGCAAGCCTGACTCAGGGAGCGTACAGCAAGATGTGACGTACATCATAGCCTTACAAGCTGTGTATCATGATCGCCCCCCTGTTCGGTCCAACCACTAAGGCCAACTTACGCCCACGCATCATACGCACCTTGGACCCAGACCGTGACCCTGTTGAAACAGACAGACTTGCTCATTTCATATGGATTCCGATGATGGTACTGTGACCTTTTTTCATTCACGTACAGACCAGGCTAACGAGAGGGACCTATTAGTCTCAAGGCTGCACTCGCGAGCAAGCGTTCTATACGAAAAATATACGCAAGAGGGGGGAACGAGTTACCTCGACGAGGCGGTTGTTTCTGGGCGAGAAGCACTCGACCTCTGTCCGGCTGGACACACGGATCGTTCCTCTTCATTGAACATCCTCGGGGCGTATCTTTACGCTCGATACGAGCAACTCGGAGCCTTGCCTGACCTCGAAGAGGCGATTGTCCTCGAGCGAGAAGTCCTCAACATCTGTCCGAAAGGACACCCCGATCGCTCGCTTTCATCGAGTAACCTCGGAGTTTACCTGTCCACTCGATACAAGCAGCTTGGATCCCTGCAGGACCTCGAGGAGGCAATTGTCCTCGGGCGAGAAGCGATCGACCTTTGTCCGAAAGGGCACCCTACTCGCACCCTTTCATTGATCAACTTCGCGGGACATCTGGGCACTCGATACCAACGGCTCGGGGATTTGCAGGACCTTGAGGATGCGATCACCCTTGGGCGGGAAGCACTTGATGTTTGTCCCAAAGGACACCCCAATCGCTCGCTTTCATTGAGTAACCTTGGAGTTTCTCTGTCCACTCGATACCAGCAGCTCGGATCCCTGCAGGACCTCGAGGAGGCAATTGTCATCGGGCGAGAAGCATTCGACCGTTGTCCGAAAGGGCACCCTAATCACTCCCTTTCATTGATCAACCTCACGGGAAATCTGTCCATTCGATACCAACGGCTCGGGGATTTGCAGGACCTTGAGGGCGCAATCGTCCTTGGGCGGGAAGCACTTGACATTTGTCCGAAAGGATACCCCAATCGCTCACTTTCATTGAGCAACCTCGGAGATTCTCTGTCCACTCGATACCAGCAGCTCGGATCCCTGCGGGACCTCGAGGAAGCAATTATCCTCGGGCGAGAAGCATTCGACCTTTGTCCGAAAGGACACCCTAATCGCTTCCTTTCATTGATTAACCTCACGAGAGATCTGTCCAGTCGGTACCAGCGGCTAGGGGATTTGCAGGACCTTGAAGACGCGATCGTCCTTGGGCGGGAAGCACTTGACGTTTGTCCGAAAGGACACCCCAATCGCTCGCTTTCATTGAGCAACATGGGGGTTTATCTGTCCACTCGATACCAGCAGCTCGGATCCCTGCTGGACCTAGAGGAGGCTATTGTCCTTGGGCGAGAAGCATTCGACCTTTGTCCGAAGGGGCACCCTAATCGCTCCATTTCATTGATCAACCTCGCGGGAAATCTGTCCACTCGATACCAACGGCTCGGGGATTTGCAGGACCTTGAGGATGCGATCACCCTTGGGCGGGAAGCACTTGACATTTGTCCCAAAGGACACCCAAATCGCTCGCTTTCATTGAGCAACCTTGGAGTTTCTCTGTCCACTCGATACCAGCAGCTCGGATCCCTGCAGGACCTCGAGGAGATGATTGTCCTTGGGCGAGAAGCATTCGACCTTCGCCCGGCTGGACACCCCGCTCGTTCCACTTCATTGAGAAACCTCGGAGATTATCTGTCCAGTCGATACAAGCAGCTCGGGGATTTGCAGGACCTTGAGGATGCGATCGTCCTTGGGCGGGAAGCACTTGACGTTTGTCCGAAAGGTCACCCCAATCGCTTGCTTTCATTGAGCAGCATTGGAGTTTCTCTGTCCGCTCGATACAAGCAGCTTGGATCCCTGCAGGACCTCGAGGAGGCGATTGTCCTCGGGCGAGAAGTATTCAGCCTTTGTCCGAAAGGACACCCTGATCGCTCCCTTTCGTTGATAAACCTCGCAGTCAATCTATCCACTCGTTACAATTGGTTTGGGGATTTGCAGGACCTTGAAGACGCGATCGTCCTTGGGCGGGAAGCACTTGATGCTAGTCCGAAAGGACACCCCGGTCGCTTGCTTTCATTGAGCAACCTCGGAGGTTATCTGTCCAGTCGATACCAGCAGCTCGGATCCATGCAGGACCTCGAGGAGGCGATTGTCCTCGGGCGAGAGGCATTCAACCTTTGTCCGAAAGGGCACCCTAATCGTTCCCTTTCATTGATCAACCTCGCGGGAAATCTGTCCATTCGATACCAACGGTTCGGGGATTTGCAGGACCTTGAGGATGCCATCGTCCTTGGGCGGGAAGCACTTGATGTTTGTCCGAAAGGACACCTCGATCACTCGCCTTCATTGGACAACCTCGGAGGTTATCTGTCCACTCGATACCAGCAACTCGGATTTCTGCAGGACATCGAGGAGGCGATTGTCATCGGGCGAGAAGCATTCGATTTTTGTCCGAAAGGACACCCTAATCGCTCCCTTTCATTGATCAACCTCGCAGGAAATCTGTCCACTCGATACCAACGGCTCGGAGATTTGCAGGATCTTGAGGAGGTGATTGTCCTTGGGCGAGAGGCTCTCTGCCTCTGTCCGGAAGGGCACCCCAATCGCTCGCTTTCGTTAATCAACCTCGGAAATTATCTGCTCACTCGATACCAACAGCTCGGGGCCATGCAGGATCTGGAGGAGGCGATTGTTTTCGAGCAGGAAGCATTCGACCTTTCTCCGAAAGGACACTCCAATCGCTCCCTTTCATCGATCAACCTCACGGCCAGTCTGTACGCTCGCTATAAGCAGCTCGGGGCCCTTCAGGACCTCGAAGAGGCGATCGTCCTTGGGCGAGAAATGCCGTCCTTTGTCCGAAAGGACACCCCACTTACTCCATTTCATTGAACAACCTCGCTATCAATCTGTTCGCTCGTTACCATAAGCTTGGGGAATTGCAGGACATGGAGGAGGCGATTTTCCTCGTGCGAGAAGCACTCGAGCTTTGTCCGGAAGGACACCCAAATCGCTTTTTTTCATTGATGAACCTCGCGTCCTTCCTGCGCATTCGATACCGGCGGCTCGGGGCCTTGCAAGACCTCGATGAGGCTGTTATACATTCCCGTGAAGGGATCCATCTTCGCTTGCAAGGAAGTCCTGATCGATCACAAGCCTTGGTTCTTCTGGGTGCCATCCTCCATACTAGATTCTCACGGTCAGGGAAGTTACATGACAAGGAAGAGATGTTCCACCTCCATGCCACTCAATTGGTGCGGGTGGACCAGTCTGTCTCTTCTCTGGACATCTTCGCTACTGCGGAGTGGATCTATGCGGCGGAATATTTCCAACATCCCTCCCTCCTTCTTGCCTATGAAACAGGCCTTCGGTTGCTTGTTCAACACCTAGCCTCCTTGCCGTCATTACCTCAACATCTTTTCATTTTCAAGGAGCGCGCTTCTTCGCTTGCAGTTGATGCATTCTCGGCATGTCTTCGTTGTTCTGCTCCTGCCCGTGCAGTTGAGCTTCTTGAGCAAGGCCGCGGTATATTCTGGAGCCAGCTTACTCGTCTCCAATCTCCACTGGACGAGGTCATACTATCCAGCCCGGAAGGGAAGACGTTGGCTGACCAGTTTAGACGCGCCGTCCTAGACACGAACACCGCCCAGAAGACACCAAGTGCAGATCAGCATGAACAGCTTTGGCATCTCAACCTCAAAATGCAGGAAATTGTGACGAATATTCGCCGGCTACCTGGTCTCTCCCATTTTCTTCTCCCCCCCCTCTTTTCAGATCTGCGACGTGCAGCCAGTGGAGGACCTGTCATCATTCTGAATGCGAGCCAGTATTCATGCGATGCACTTATCGTCTTCTTCGACCAGGACCCCGTGCACATTCCACTGCAGAGCACGCAAGAGAAAATTCGAGACTTGTCAAGTGAACTCCATACCTTGACTGTGCGCCAAAAGGGAGGACATGACAAGAGAGCTTGCCTGCTTCCTACGCAGTGTCTGGGATCTGATCGTTTCCCCGATCGTTGATTTCCTCCAGGCCATCGTTACCACCGGATCGCGCATCTGGTGGTGTCCTACTGCTGAGTTCTCTCTACTCCCCTTGCATGCCGCTGGTCCATTTCGGAAGGGTCAACGGAGCCTCGCTGATCTCTACATCTCGTCCTATACCCCCACCTTGGCAGCCCTCATTCGCGCTAGACAACGCGAGCTTTCGGATTCTATCACCGCAGGAAAACGTTTCGTCGCGATCGGGCAAGCCGCAGCCACTGGCGAGGGTGAACTCCCCTCTGTAGGCGCGGAGCTGGATAACATTGGTCAGCTCGTTGACGGTCTCGCTACGTTCACGCGGATAGATGGAAAGGAGTCCTGCATTTCTAGGGTCGTCGAAGTGCTTGGGCAAAATGAATGGGTGCACCTTGCCTGTCATGGTCTTCCGAGTCCGGCGCGGCCGTTCGAGTCCGCGTTCGCGCTGCATGACGGACACTTTACGATTCAGCAAATGGTTGGGTGCAAGCTGAAGCACCCCGAATTTGCGTATCTCTCTGCGTGTCATACGACCGTCGGGTATGAAGGGACCCCGGACGAGGCG
>JBBPOD010001196.1:0-11014 GCA_038091255.1 Tylopilus intermedius | reverse complement strand
TTCTGGCCTGCTACCAGCCGCCAGCGAGCCGACACAAGCCGTTTCCTCCTGTCGAGCCTTGAGATCTGAGACGCCAGTTGGCACTGCTCAAGTTAATTTCAATTGAATTGAGTAAGCGTCGTGCTACAAGTTTCTGCTTTGACTGCCTGTCAAGTTGTTGATAGCTACAGCACAAGGTAACGGTATCTGACATCATCCACGCATCATAACTGATGTACAGAGTGAAAATTTACCACATGTAGAACGAAAATGTTTTTTAAGGCGGGAAAGGGGAGGAACGAGTGCCTCGCCGCGACCTTGTAGCCATATATTCAACTCTGCATAAGAACGAGATCGGGAAATCCTCACAGTTAACATCCAACCGTAGCCTCATACAGATAACCACCTCGGGTGATAATCATCCGACCATAGCCAATTGCGCGCTCCGCGTTTTCAAGCCGTCTCCTCGCTTTCTCAGCCTGATGTGTGAAGTACTGAATGCGAGCAGCGTACTGATCGCACTCCGCCAAGCAAACGTTATGATCAGCTCTCAAAAGGCGCAGCAGCAAGACTGCTTCTTCGGGGGATTCTGGTGCTGAAGGTACGGACGATAGTGAGCTACTGTGTGCAGTAACCATTGTTCTTCAGCACGCCACAATTCCGAACAACTCTACGCACCTGATTGATGGCTGCCTTGATGAACACAACAAGCCGTCTTGTTTAGTCGATGCAGCGAGATGTGACATGGGTCGTAGAGATTTTTGGGGATTGCCAGGCTTGTGGGCGAAGATTCAACAAAATGCAAACAAATTTGGTAACTTAGGAAGTGTGTACATCTCACGACCTGGCAGCGCTAATGAACTACCTTTTTGTTTTTTTAGCCTCACCGATCGCCCTCGTCCAATGTTCTTGCACAGACCCTCGCGACGGGACGGTTAGGTTAATCATGTTACATGATGCATTTGATGCCCTGCTTTCTCTGATAGGTGCGCAGTTGCGGCTCAACCTGGACATACCAAGGACCTGCAGACGGTCCAACTCGGACACGGTCTGAAGGACGTCGACTCTGGGCAGCGTATTCGATGGAGACGAGGATGACATTGCAATCAGTCAGTCGCACCAGATGCGACGCGGATGGGTAGATTGGTCATGCGAGCCGAGAAGCTCACAAGGGTAGGAGTCGGAGTTTGGACCCAGAAAGGGTGGTGTACGCTATCTAAGTACAAAAAGCTATTCTACAGTCCTTAGGGTTTTACCCACAAATCAATCGTGGTTCCAGGGCTTGGTCCGGTGGAGCTGGAAGATGAGGCCTAGTGGTCCTTGGATAGTTGTATGCCAGGTAGGAGACCCGAGCGCCCGTAGTGAGTATGATGAACCAAGAGTTGAACCAAACAGTCTCATACGCATCACCTTGTTTGGCCTACACACTTCGGGCCGGACGGACCATCTTCAAGTTCCTTGCCAATCCACAGCGCCGATCTCATTCGACAATCGGCGAGGTTCACCATATCAGGTCCTCATCACCCTGACAGGTGTTGACGTGATTATCCCGACCATCGCGTAGGAGCTGGAATCAGGCCAATCGACCATCACGATCGTCGCGCGCTCGCTCAAGCACGTTACCCAATAACATCCGTTCATCTACACTTCAGACTACTGTGGCTTTCGACATAGAATGCCCTTCCGCAGAACATGCTCAAACTGACGCTCGTGATGGTTTACTGGGCACTGACCTCGCTCGACTGGTCGGGGTAAGTGGATCAATGGCACATGCAGGAACTAACCGCATTCACCTTCACAACATGCAGGCTCAGGAATGTCTCCTTCGTGCAGATCATCACATGATAGATGAAAAATACGAGAATGTACTATCAGAAGTAGCACCGGCACGCGATCTGGGACTGCTTCTTTACGTCCCCGACGTGAAAACCGTTTCGCTGGTAAGTCTTGTTACTCGAACCAGTGTTTTCCGCCAGCCATTGACACATGTCTGAAGATATTTAGCTGGGACTTACGTGGTCTCATCTTGGGTATTCACAAGCTAAGGTGTCAAGCCTTGTTTAAACTACGACGTACTCCAGACTCCCACACCCACTTTTCTGCAAGTGAAACAGATCTCAGCGAAGAGTTGGAAGTATTATTGGCAGAACTTAGTTTGCTCAGCGGTAAGCCGTTTCCGTCCTAACTACCCTCAATTTGACGCTCCCGTCAATCACAGAGGAGTTTGGCGATAAAGCTAGGATTCATTGCAGGTACGAGGAGGCCGTTGGGTGGTATGCTCAGGCTGAGGCGCTGACCCCCACTGGATGTTCTCTGGGTGAGCGCAACTCTTAACAGCGACCGCCATGTGCCAAGGTAGTTCATTAGGAAGCAGTGTGGCTATAGATGACACGAAAGACAAGGCCAATTCACTATCACAATGCCTGGGCTCGTTCCTTCGGTGTCCTCGACATGCTGCTCATCTGTCCGTTAAACGAAGGAAGGTGGAGGTAATCGATAGGCAATGGAAGACAGATGCGAAAAACTGGGTAATAATCATTCCACAATCGCGAACAGAAAGGTACTCAAGTGACGAGCATCCCAGGCAATCGACAGGAATTCATTGTACCCCCTGGGATACAAGAAGAAATACGAAGAACTGCATCGCAACAGTTGTTTTGAGGAAGCTTGTGCTACATTGCACTATATGAGCGATAAGTTTTCGAACACTGAAGATACCGGAATTCGAGGTGAGGACTCGGATCCTTCCGAGTCATGCTAATTTGACGGCAAGAATTGATTTGATTTTACAGAGCTGCTCAAGAACTATCATGAAACACTCACAAAGATTGATCAAGTCATCGAAGCAATTTTCAGCGACTCTCCATTCGTACTCATCTACGTTGAGAACGGTCGCCTTTACGATCGGACCAGCCGAATAAAGAAATTCAAGCAGGACTTGATTTTTCACCAGCTAGTCTCGTCTGCAGTATCCACGTCGCAGACTCAAAACATCGAGGATGTTGTTCAAAGCTATTTCCGCTATGTCATGTTCTCTCACAGATGGGACGAATACGAGACATCCTTCGAAGAAGTCTCATTGGCAGGAGCGACTGTTTATACCCACGGTAACGAAAAATTACGCAAATTCTGTGAAATGGTTCGCAAGGACGATGAATGCTACCGGTGGTCGTGGAGTGATACATGCTGTATCAATCAAAAAGACTCGAACTACGAGAAATCGATTCGCGCCATGTTCAAATGGTACAGCAACTCCGCTCTCACGCTCGTACGCCTAGCCCACCCGTCCAAGTCCGATCCACGCGGATCGACTACCCTCGAGCATAACGAATGGATGTTCCGCGCATGGACTTTGCAAGAACTCCTCGCACCGCAGGTTATCCGCTTCTATGACCATAACTGGGATTTGTATCTCCACGACAAAACTCCCAACCATAAAAAGTCCCCCGTAATCAAGGAAGAACTGGCGAGAGTTACTGGCGTTGAACCCGATGCTCTCGTTCAATTTTCTCCAAAAAGCCTACATGTTGCCCTATGAGAGCCCGCAGATAAGAGTAGTACTCGTCTACCCATGGGTTCGTGACCTCCTCAACATAATCCGGGGCCAAGGAGGGGACGCATACACTCAAGCACTGAGGCTCCTCGCGTACTTGGGACAGGGATTCAGGGCGATGTTGTTCGCAGAAGAGTCTCATCAATACAAACGGTTGGCTGTTGACGAAGCCATATCTGTCGGGGCGTGCGATTGCACTCGTCTGGAGGATATCGGAATCGAAGTGTTGGAGATACGGCCTTTATGATATGGGAGACCTCGTGATGTTATAAGGTCTGTGGTCATGTCCCGTGTTACCCATATCGCTTAGCAACTAAAGTAGTCGCTGTTGCAGTGGCGGGTTTTGATGCGGGTTGCAGCCGCTCGTATGTTGCCAAGATCGTGGTTCGCTCCGTCGAACTCGGTATATGTAGTTCAGAGTTTACGAGCATCATTAAACGACGTAACTGAATTTAAAATATCACTAAATCATGTACCAATGTAATCCGATCGAGAATTTGTGAACCACCCCACTGGCAGAGACCGGGTGTGAGTGCAAGGGACCACGGAGCACGAGCAATGCGCACAAACACTTCGACCTTGTCCATTGAGACCTACAGTGCCGCTGTCATGACCTTCGGTTCGAATGAAACACGCGTTGTTTGTATGCCCTTGGGAGCACCCTTCCTTCCGAGTCTGGCCCGATGGTGGGAGGTTGCAATGGTATGGGAAGGGTAGCGGTGATAGTGGAATGGCTAGAAGGTGACAGAAAGGGAAGCACGGGGAGGATGTTGTGGGGTTGCATATTGTCGTGCAGAACGTGTAGGGGCTACATGGAGGGTCGGTGGACAAGACGAATTCTTTGCCGCAGGGGTCGTGGGCTGTGGAGGGTGAGGAACGGAGAGGGTACGCGGGTATACCGTGACGGTGGATTCTCGTTGGGTGTGGTTGACGGGCTCAGATTACTCGAAGAGGTGTCGCCCGAGTCAGTGTCTGCGACGGCTGGGGAATTGTTGGGAGGGGTGAGGTCGAGGTCGATGAGGGCTGGGGACTGGTCACCAGACTAGGGGAGTCTGTGAGGGACGGATCTGAGTCAGCAGGATCTGTGAACACGCAGGGCGTATGATTAGGTCAGACTGGATCGCATTTGTGTGCTCGTTGCGCTGGTGATTGGCGGCAGGGCTGTGACGACTAAACGTTGTCGTCTTGGTGCGAAACTTGAAGCTTGAACTGTGGCGTGATGGGGGTAATGATGAGAAAAAAGGTGGGCCAGTCAAGCCAACACCCTGTACTAACCCCGGCAATGGTACCGACTTGCGACTGGGATATGGTCGAATGAACACGTGACGTGGTAAATACGGAAACGAATAGGCTGATCCGATCCGTGTCTGGGGACTTGGGGTTGCGCCGAAACCCACTGAACCTCAGGGACAGACGAAAGCCGTCTCATTGTCATTTTGAACCCCTTGATAATGACTGTGGTTTTCGGTGCTGTTTTGCTGCCCAGGCCCCCCTCGGTAATCCATCTCAAAGATCGCTTGGGACCAATCCCATGTGCCGTCGTTTCTTCATCTAACCGAAATACTTTTCCCATTCCGACTGTTGTTGAATGCCCCGAGTGTCCAATCCTTCGCTTTGTACATGCCACTGGCAGTGATCTGGTAGAGCGACTTGCGGTCGGCTTGCTTACACCAATCACCTGCATGCTTCCAGGCAAGCTCCTCGACCTCCTTCAACTTCGCACTATCCTGGAAATCAAGAAGGGTTGTACCGGATGGGAAAACCAGTATTGCTCCTTTGTCGGACGTCGCGGTGAATTCGTAAGTCGATCTCGAGAGAGTACACGGTTAGTTTTTTTCGTGGTGTCCACGCTTGTGTAGAGATACCTCGGCTCATCATGATTGACGCCATTCAAATCGTCCTTGAGAAATTTCTCCACGCCACACATGAACACCTTGTTGCGCTCAATTCTGTCAGGGTTGGTGTTATCCGGTTCGTCAATATGGATTGGTTCGTAAGATAAGGGATTGGGAAGATTGGGAGGGGGAAACGTATGTTGAACAGGTAAGTGAGTTCGCCATGGAGGTTGACATAGCCAACATCTCCGATCCGCAAGTCCCTGTGTTCCACCAGGATTCTGGATCGGCTCGGGAATGCGCAAAGGGTACCCAAGATCAAGCTGTAAATTGGTTGCATACACACCTTGTAGCAAGGGTTGGCTCATTTGAAGTATCACGTCTGGGAAGAAACCAAGGAAGTATGATACAACTTGAAGGGGTCAGCAAAGGCTTCAAGCCATGATCCAAGCTCAGGCTGTGCTGCGTGTGCACCGATTACCAACTATGTACATGAGCTGCATCATTCATCCAAAAGAATCGAAATCCATGCAGGATCTCGAGCAAATATAAATAAACATAAACGTCAATTCCCGCCAAACGCGAACTCGGAACTGGTCCCCATAAAACCCTCCAGGCGCCGGCGGTGAGCGTGCACCCACGTGATCGGGATGTCACGTGAACTTGGGAAAGAAAAAAAATTTGAATGATAATCACGCATGGGATTCAACAGATGGATGATCGTTGGCGTATCCACAAGTAATGCCACCGCGGCCCTGCTCGGCGCATCTTCGCCCACTCGTGCTTCCAAATATCGAAAACTCATCATCCGAGTCGAAATTGCCGCAGCCTCGCGGCCCATACTGACTAGGACGTTCAACAACACTAGTCGCTTATGTAACAAAGCCGTTGTATTCTTCGCACGACACGTTTTGGGTGAACAAAAAGACATCATCCAAAATTTCAAGTAGGCCATTCATTCAGTCGAGGTCAGCACGACTGTCAATACTTTAGGTTTCAGCCTACATACTCTCAATCGTTAAATCGCGGCTACTTATCGTCTTAAATTTCAAGTATCGCCTTAGTATTCTGTATGCCATTTCGCCTCGACTTAAATTCCACAAAACGCGTCGTGTCGTAATTCAATAACACCTAAGCGACGCCAATGGTGACTCCCGTTGCGAGCACATACATCTTGCAAGCTTCACCACTACACAACTACTCGCAGGCACTCACTGTATGGCACCGAAGACCGCGTCGTGAATCGTGATCGACCCGGGGTCGCGTATCTGGAGGGTTGGTTTCAGTGGAGAAGCAAAGTCAAGAAACATCTTCTACGGTGAAACGGTCAACTCTCAATCATTATGGAGCTGGAGTCGTGCAATCGAGTTAGGTTAGCGGGATCGAGGTGTCGAGAGAAAAATGGGACAAGACGTTTGCGTCTCCGGGAGAGGCGATGGAGACGGGGCCGGTTGCGACGTCGTCGGGACGCAAGCCGCATCGCCTGTACGTCGTTACCCATCCCTTCTACTCTGACATCAACACGTCTGTTTTTGTAGGCTCGTCCATTCTTTCGCATCACGTTGGTGATTTTCCCTTGGTCACCGCGTTCTTTTTGTTCTCGGTTGGATGTGCCAACATACTCGTCGTCGTCGGCCGCGGCGAACCCACCCGTTCCCCGCCATCGCCATTGTTGTCCGCAGTGAACTCGCTCGTTTCCCATCGTTGCCACCGCCGCTGCCGCCATCGTCGTCCACGCTGCACTCGTTTGTCGCCGTTGTCGTCTGCAGGACGAACTCACTCGTTCTCATCGTTGCTGTCGTCGTCGTCTGTGACGAACTCACCTGTTTCCCCTCGTTGTTGCTGTTTCCGTTGCACGCGGAGAACTTGTTCATTTCTTGCACCCAACCCATCTGTTTCTTTCCTCCCGTCGTTCGGATTCGTTCGCTTTCTGTGTCTCGTTTTTCATCGTTTCCGTCGTCCTCGTCGTCTGACGAACTCACCCATTTCTCATTGTTGTTGCCCTCGCCGTCGCACGCGGTGAACTCACCCATTTCGTTATCAACTCATCCGTTTCCTTTCTCCTTTCATCTAGATTCGTTCGCTTTCTGTGTCGTCATCGTCATCGTCGTCTCGCCCTCGCCCCACAGTTCGGCTTCAAGTTGGTATTCCAAGGTCAACCATTATGCACGCGGCGCAGGCGACGTCAGTGTGAAGTCTTACCTGCTGCGAAACAGCAGGATCGTATCCGTACTGGTGACTCTGGGCGACGAATTGGTATGCAACTTGGAGCACCGGGCTATTGGTAACGAGCAATACACGCTACAAGCAAGAGGCCTCTGAGTCCATGGGAAAGTACCATGCGGCGCTTGATGAGCTCGAGCAGCTCGTGGTCATGCGCCTCTTCGAACTATCGAAGATGTTGTCAGGGACAGGTCAGAGTTATTCTTGTGATTACCCATTTACTGACACTGCCGGTGGCTTTCGTAGAGTATAAGCTCCGACGTCAAACCGGCAAAGCGCCGCAATGCCGACCAGCTGCAACCCGTTCCGCCATCATTGGTATAACATGCAAGCTCAGGCTCTTAACCATGACCAAAGACTTCATGGAAGGATGTCACCGACTACAGCTTCCTCGGAGAGTTTGATTTGCTGCGGTATTCACGTGAGGATGTGCGATCGACAAAGTCCGCCTATCGCGAGGCTACGACAAAGTCTTTTAAGCTTCAATGGGTGTGCGAGGAGATTTTGCGATTAAATGTCGAAATTCAGCGGTAAGATACTGCTATCCATGATGGAGAAATTGCAACGTCAACCGCAATTCAAAACCTGATTGACTTGAACCTCCACTTGGCTCTAGAAATGCGGCAGTGATGGCAGGAACGTGCAGCCATCAATGCAGTTCACCTCCATCCGAGTCGGCTTGCTCAGATCCAAGGACTTCCTGACTTTTCAAGAATGCTCGAACTTGGTGTTCGTGATGTGGAGAGAATTTTTTGTCCAAGTATCTTAACACTGATATTCTTGAGCACATGGAAGATGATCAGTCGCTGGAACTGTGGTGATTAGCATGCATTGTCTAGGATACTAGTATTGTAGTCAAAGTGAACTAAGTTTGACTCAGGTGACCCCACTTCGATTCGACTTCGTGATAGTGAAGCCTGAGTGAACTAGAATTCACATCATGATTGAATTGCCATTGAACTATGGCGCAACAGAACGGGTCCATCTGCAAAGCAACAATCAGATCGCGAGCCACCACTGGCATGACAGTGACTCACCAATATTAATGATTCTGTCGGGGTCATTGAATAGCTGAGTCCTAGGGTCGACATGCTGGAGTTATAGGCTGTTGGACTAACGGTTCCACTAGCCTGAGCTTGTGAGCCTTCCATATATAGTGTGACATATGCCAGTAACACCGCAGATCTCCTGAGTGAGGCTTGCGGCGGTCCTCGAACCAGATCTAGTAGATCCAAATAATTTCACAGGGCGGAAGACCGGAGAGCTTGGCCCATGCACGGCTCAAGCAACAGTGATCTTGCATGAACTTCGATGCCAAAATCAATGACGCAAGAAAGGTGTCACGGGGGTAGTAAAGGAGCGGGGACAGAATTTAAAGAGAGGAGGGGGGAGGGAAGCTTCATCTTGTGTGCTGGCATCTTATCAATGTCAGAGGGTTCTGTTGAGAACGAAGGGTCTCCTTCGGACACCTCATTGATGCATACAGTGTTGAGTAGTAAACTATCAGTGCACAATACATTGGTGGAGGGAGCAAGATCAGTTTCGAAGTTGATGCCAATCTTGCGTCGGTGAGTGGACACTTCGAATACACTACTTTACTATTCATTCTATGTCTCCAATACTACTGTAGCCATAGGCGAACACTGCAATCCTCGATCTCCTTGCCATTGGAGGCATGAAAAAGGTTTCGTTGGCTAGGTTGAAGTCTCTACCATTCCTGCCTCCCGCGGCCACTGACAGAACTCGCATTCAGTGTTCTGCACAGCCATAGCATGTCAGTCAAACCTACTAGTACTGAGTGAGGGAAATATGAGCTGAGGCATCCAGTCCAAAGGTAATAGTATAGACAAAGTAAACTCAGAAGCATCATGGAGGACAGACTCAGAGGGATTCGGCCGGGCAGTGACACCAAAAGCATAAACAGTGGGCATAGCTGAATTGCAAGCAAGAAGAACAAGATGACGATGACAGCACAGAAAGCGAACAAATCCAGATGAGGAGAGGAAGGAAGCGGATGGGCTGGGCGAGGAGAATGATGATGAGTACTGAGTTAGTTCACCATGTGCAACGGCGACAGCGACAGGGACGACAATATGTCTGCCATGAATGGCCATAATGATGGGAAACAGGTGGGTTCCAAGTCATCAGAGGACAACGATGGCAACAATGAGACAAGCGAACAAATCCGGACGAGGGAAGAAAGGGAACAGATGGATTGGGCAATGAGAATGATGAGTGAGTTCACCGGACTTCACGCTGACGTCGCCCGCGCCGCGTTGAGTGCGTGACGGTTGACTATGATATACCATTGAACTTTGACTGGCATACTAGTAGTCAGTGAGCACAGCTGAATTGTAGGCAAAGGCGAGACGACGATGCAGAAAGCGAACAAATCTGGACAAACGGACTCGGGGGAGGGAAACAGATGGGTTGGGCAAGGAGAATGATGAGCGAGTTCACCGTGTGCAACAGCAACGATGATCGATGAATTTGCCAACAACGGCAACAACGGGTGGCGGCTGCTGAGTGAGTTCATCACAGACAACGACGACGGAAACAATGAGAAACGAGATGCAGGAAGCGACTGAATCTGGATGAAGGGAGGAAGGAAACAGACGGGTTGGGCAAGGACGAGAAATGAATGAGTTCACCACGTGCGACGGCGACGGCGATCGATGACTCGAAGCTCATAAACGGCAACAATGACGGGAAATGGGTGAGTTCGTCACAGACGACGACGACAGCAACGATGAGAACGAGTGAGTTCGTCCTGCAGACGACAACGGTGACAAACGAGTGCAGCGTGGACGACGATGGCGGCAGCGGCGGTGGCAACGATGGGAAACGAGCGAGTTCACTGCGGACAACAATGGCGATGGCGGGGAACGTGTGGGTTCACCGCGGCCGACGACGACGGCAACAATGAGGGGATGATAAGCAGCGTGGGAGAATATCGGAGGCGGCGGGGACTGCTTTCAAGGTCGATACGGCAGGGGATGCCGAAGATGCCGAACGACACTAAGCCGTGCCCTAAGGCTCATATTTGGGCACGGTTTTATTCGCGGTGTCGGGGATTCTCGGAAAAGGAGCCTAACTAGGCTCGAGGAAACACGTAACCGAGGAGCCTAACTAGGCTCTTTTAGCGGGCAGGTCAGGTGGGCCTTCTTCAAAGTCAAATACGGAATCACGAAAAGGAAGGCAATGACACACCGCCTCAGGCTCGCACGCTCTTGCCTTGTACCTCACCTGGCCCTTGCCCACTCCCTCGCCTTCGCCCTCACGTCGCCTCCGAGTCGCGCCTCGCCTGGTCCACCTCTTTTGTGCACAATTGCATCTAGTCTCTCTATCGGACACAGAATGATTCTGCTAGGGCGCATGTTTAATATTCGAAACTGCTTTGTATGACCGTCCAAGGCCCTGTGGA
>JBBPOD010001195.1:0-11023 GCA_038091255.1 Tylopilus intermedius | reverse complement strand
CCCGAATGACATCGTTTTTGACATCCTGCTCGCCGAAGACAACATGGTCAACCAGAAGCTAGCCGTCAAAATCCTGGAGAAGTATGGTCACTCGGTGGAGATTGCTGAGAACGGCAGCCTGGCTGTAGATGCATTCAAGATGAGGGTCCAGCTGAGCAGACCATTCGACATTATTCTCGTAAGCCTACCTTGGGTGGTTGACGATCTTGGGCGCTAACGCCTCCGGACTAGATGGATGTGTCGATGCCATTTATGGGAGGCATGGAGGCCACAGAGCTTATTCGTGCCTACGAAACGCAGAAGGGCCTCTTGCGGACGCCAATCATTGCAATCACTGCGCATGCTAGTGCGTTCTATGTTTTTTTTGCGTACTTGTCGATTCTGAGCTAACGTGCTATTAAGTGATTGGTGACCGTGAACGATGCTTGCAGGCAGGCATGGATGAACACATCACTAGTGCGTACCTTTCTCCATCATTTGTCGAGTTGTTACTGATTCTATCTCTGCAGAACCACTACGACGTGGTGACCTCTTGAATTCGATCAACAAGCTCGCTGGCGAGCGTGTCACGCTTGCCAAACAGCTTCATTAGTTGCACCGACCACCCGCACTCATGGCTCCATAGGAAAACTATCTGGAATACCCCCATGATGATTTCGTCTTTCATTGTTAAGTTTCATACGAGGGTCTTAGTCTCTTTAATCCGATCTTACATCCCGATATCCCACCTATGCATCTTCTTGTTCGTCTTTTTATGTAATACCTCCCTCTCGAGCTTACGCCTATGCCGCGGCAACTGTGCTAGTTCTTGGCTGACGTTCGATGGTCGGTCCTCCATGTATTGATTATCTTGCTCTTGCACGTGCGTTGTGTAATATCTCTCAGGATCATTCTCGTGCTTTCGACGTTTCGAATGGTTATCGCTTCCCCTTGTCTTTGTTACATTTTGTATATCACAAAGCTGAACTGCAATTAATTCATCCTGACAACTTGACGTAATAGTGACTCTACATTGACATCGTTGTTCAAGTTGACATCTTGCTAATGCAGCATGCTCCAGGCTTAACATTACCATCACCTCGCAGCCAAAAGCTCAGGGTTTCAAAAATTGTGATGTGTCGAATGCTCGAATCGTTGGATGGAATAGTGGATGAGAGTGTGGACGACTTGAAGCCAGTGGTCCATGCTCGCACACACAGACACCGATTTGCGGGGCCCGACCGCCCTTTCGAGCTAGCGTCGACAAGAAGCAAAACCGCGTGAGCTCGATGCACCATGAAGTGGATAAGATATACACAATGCACCTCGACAAGGTTGTCCTCGTTCTACCATGCGTCGTCCATCCATTGCATTGTGCTTTCTGGGTCAGGTGAGGCGGGACTCGAGACTTGGCAACGCGCAGCATGAGTGTCGGCCAATGTGCTGCAGCAGCTCGCGCGTAGATCGGTGGTAGGAGCCAACGGGCACTTTGCGGTGTGTCGAGGCATGGCTGAACACTCGCGCTCGCCAGCATCAAGCCTGCAACTAGATGGCGCACGAAAAGGTTAACGATCAAAGTTAATGTAGATCACTACATAGAAGTACTTGCCTGATGAATATAATGATGTCATCGCCTCTTGCCCAAGAAGTCGCGTGCCACACGATGTATGACTCGGTTGAAAGAACGTCTCAGAAACGTGCCTCTGAATCATTGAAGCTTGACTTATTGTCCATGAAGACCATGAATCAAAGTGGAGGGCGCGTGTCCGGTTTGCTGTCCTGTCACGGTGATGCGTCTCTCGACTCGCCTCACGTCGGAGACTCGCGGCAAGACTTCTGGCTTCAATGACATTGCCACTCAGGCTCCTATCTATCTAAAGTATTCTTCTCCCATGATGGAGGAACTGCTCAGCTCCAACAAGTCCTATACGCCCGTGACTTGGTTTGTCAAAGTTCGAGAGAAGGCCCGGGATCCTAACGGACGCTACATTGTCACAGCAGTGTCCCATTACAAGCAACGATCGTCATGGCCCAACTCGCAGCCTGAATATGTCACCTTGCTCGTTCAGCCTCCTCCTGATCAACCTCAGCCAGCTCTAGCCCCTGTCCTGATCAAAGTCTCTCGTGATCCTCTCGCTAGTCGCCCATCCCGGTATAGACTCTGGGGTGCTACAGATGACAGAGTGACCATTCTCGGTCCTGCTGCCAACGTTGAGCTCCATGACGAACGGCTCCACTACCTCCGCTGGTCAGCCGATGAAGCGCCCCCCCTCGAAATCATCTCGACGTTCATTCACTTGGTCCACGTCAACCTCCCGCAGAACTGCCTTTGGCTCGACAAGTGCTGCTATGCGTTCGCACGCGCCCTGGTACAGGCGGTTCACTACGCCTACAACGGTATCCCCAGCGCGTGGAGAGCGCGGATTCTCGTCCCCAACTGCCTGCTCGTGACCATCATGCCAGGATCCCATATTATGACGTCCTGTAAACTATTAATCAACGAAATAGCTACAGAGGTAGACGTTTCCCCCGCGGCCCTCTTGGAGGAAGCAGACAAGGAAGGGTACCCGCAAGGGCTATCAGAATGGGTGATGTACGTCCTGGCATGCATCATTCCGGTCCGCGTGGCGAGCGTACGGTTTGTGGCATTCTGTGTTCCGTTCACGTAGAGGATTTTTCTCGCGGTGAGCCTCGTCTTGTTTGGTGGTGAACATACTTTTTCATGTCTGCTTGATAGATGCATATCCAGCGGCATAAGACACACGTGCGTCTACTTTCAAAGGGGGAGCAGAATTAGGAGATCGAGCGTGGCATCCAAGCTTCCCGGTCGTATTGCATCGTAGGTCGAATGATTGTCTTGTAAAAAGTAGGGAAAGGGTATGTATTTTTCGAGATAGGTTGACTGCCTTGTCGTCGACGATGGGGGATAACATTCTTTGAGCAAACGCCAACAAGTATAAGACCCCGCGATCGTGTGGTTTCAAGTCGAACTGAAAACGATGAGGATGTTGTCAACCAAACGTGGCAGTTCTTCCTCTTCCCTTGTGGAAAGCTTTTATTAGTATAATCCAATTACCGTAAAGTATATACACTCCGAATCTCTCGATCACAATCAACCAGTCTCAGCGGGTGGCCGAACGTGCAAGATGACTCTGGGCAATTTCTTCTTTTCTATCCCACCTGAAGGGATACCCGTGTCAGGCTGTCCACCCACCTCTCCATGACCCGGTTCGGTGGAAGAAACTCTGGTGCGGTCCACAGATGGCTTTCCCGACGTCGACACACTCCGGGCTTCTCTCTTGGTCACGCGTGCGGTAGATGGCAGCGCACCCCCAGTCCGCGCCACGCTGTCGACCACGGGCTTCTTCTTTCTCTCGCGGAGCGTCATGGACGTCGGGGGAGCCCATGCACTTGCGCCGCTGCCACCCGTGGACGACGCCGCCCTGACGCTTGCGTCCGCACTGCCATCGAGTGCGGATAGGAGGTTGATTGTGCGGACGAGCCAGGGGTCCATGATCACGCGCGCGGACGCCGATTTGCGGGGTTTGACCGCCTTTTCGAGCTAGCATCCACAAGAAAATGAGAACGCGTGAGCTCTCTGGTGCACCATGAAGTGTGCACAACGCACCTTGACAAGGTTGTCCTCGCTCCACCATGCGTCGTCCACCCAGTGCGTTGTGCCTCTTTCTGGGTCAGTTGAGGTGGGACCCGAATCTTCGCGACGAGCAACGACGTCCACGAGTCCGCACAAATGGGCCATGGCGCCGCTGGTCAGTGCACGGTCGCTGTACCCGCCTTCGAGCACGCTTATGACCCGTCCACGAGCATAAGTGTCTGCCAACGCGCAGGTCTCGCGCGTAAATCGGTGGTAGAAGCCAACGGGGACTTTGCGGCTGTGACGAGACATGGCTGGGTACTCGTGTTCGCCGGCATCAAACCCGCAGCTGTACGGTACACGGGGGGACAATGATCATCAAAGTTCACTCAAAGCGTGAACGTAGAAGTACTTGCCTGATGAATATAATGACGTCATCACCTGGGCCTCCAGTCTTGTCCAAGAAGTCACGTGCACGATGTATGAGTGTGAGGTACCGGGGGAAAAGGACGTCCCAGAAATGCGCCTCTGAATCGTATCGTTGAAGGTGTATGTTCTCGATGTATTGTCCATGAGGGCCATGAATTGAAGTGGAAGCTGCTTGCACCATCCCTGGTTTTCCCTCCTGTGATACGTCCAGCAAGGGTCATTCTAAACGGGGATTACGAACCTCACATGGAAAAGATAGGATATCGTGCAGGGAACCATAAAATATCCGAGGCCCTGGCTTTCTGGGACGTGGATTGATCTCATCTTCCAGTGTCTGCTGATATGTTTCCTCGTTTATCTGCCAGACGATCGATTGGGTCCCATTGCCTAAAGCGCAAGCGTTAATACGCCACCGTTATGTATCGATGAAAGGCACACCATGATGTAGATCTATATCGAGAATGACGATTCTTTGTATGCCATGGTTGAGATGCGCTAGTAGTGTGATAAGAGAGCGAAGGAGCAGTCGTGATTGAGACAATACCGTGTACGGCACCGACGGCGACGTTGTTAATGAAGCAAAATCCAGATGGCGTGTCCTCGCCGCAGTGATGTCCTGGCGGTCTGATCGCTACGAACGCGCGCTCGCAAGGATTATCTGGGCCACGCGATGGCGGGTTCGGTCTACGTGTGGCTGTCATGCTGGCGTCGACCGCTTCACACACAGCCCCGATGGCGCCTTGGATCGCGTCAATAGAACCAGGGCAGACTGTTTCCGATAAGAACCGGACGAGAAAAGGAGTGCGAAAAGATACTGACGGTATAAGTCGAGAGGTGGTATAGTACCTTCCGGGATCTCTGTACCTTTCTCCTTGATGTTCTTTTGGCTGTCGCGCGCCAAGGTGACGAGGGTTTCGAGGTAGACGTCCCGTTCGATGTCGCCGTGGACATATTTGACAGCAGCGTGGTCGAGGAGGGAGACGGTCGCAGTGGTTCTTCTGATCAAGACTGATGAAGTACGGAGTAGGGAGCTAGGGCCTGGACTGAACGCGTCTGGGTCACGTGTAGGCGTGATTGCCATACGTGCGAGCGCAGCAACAAGGTCGCCTTTGTCTGTAACCGCAGGAGACGGGCGTTCTGTCTTCTGGGCATCTATGGCAGACTCTACGTCCTCGATGTGAGAAATAGCGGCAGCGAGCCCCAGCTTGACGGCATGAAGGCGTTCTGGACGTTCAAAGATTCCCGACGTGTCGCGCGAACGGATGAAACGATGTTTGACACACTCGTCTTGGACGAATATGGCGGTACGTTTGTCCTGTATGACACTGGTAGATTGGCTTGGGATGTGAGTCGCCTCGGGACCACTGGCAGCCGAGTCTGATGTGAACGCGTCTGGGACTACAATTTCACGAGGCATGCTAGTGGGAGAACGCGAGGATCCAGGGATAGGGCTTGTCGAGGACACGCTCGCGTCCATGACGGTCGTGCTAGTAAGAAGTCTGAATCAGGCAATAATAAAGGCACGTAATAAGATGACAACAACCGTCTCCGAATCAATTCACCTCAGGCTTCACATGGACGGTCTACCAGTAGTGAAAGGTAATCATTCTGTCAGGAACCAGAGACTTGACCACTGTTTCAGACCTTGAAGCTCGCTTGAAGTTAGTAACCTACTTAGTACTACTTGGTCACTTATGAGTCACCCAAGCCCCTAATTCAGACCTACCTCTCAGAGTACTTTTTCTTTTTTCAACCTAAATCCTATCCACACCACCCAGTCTTGTACCCGTGGCTTGGTTATTGCTGAGCTTCATGCATAGGTACTGAAGCTTAACTGTTCTGTGTTGGGGGTTCAGCCCTCCGTGTAGGTACTATTAGCTTTTACTTACCACATTTCCTACATTTCCCCCTATGGTACCGCGCCGCCCACGCGCCCTCACTCCGAGTCCGTGTTACGCTTCTTTCCCTCCAGTCCCGCACTCACTATGACTGGAGGTAAGCTACCACATTCATCCCATCCACTCATGTAGGTAGTACCCACTCCTTACTTCGCCCGCTCCGCCTGAGCCTCCACCCTCTGCACACCAGCCTCCAAACATTCAGTGACCGTTTTGAAAAGTGAGAAATGATGTATACATCATGATACTACGGACTGTTGGCCTTCCGAGTCCCCACCAGTGTAAAGAAATGACTAATTACTTTTCTTCATCGCGGACAGTTGCCGAGCGAGGACTACACACATCCTTCAAGAAATAATATTTTGGCTGCGACGCCAAAGTTGGGACATGCTACTCCTCCGAGTTGGCAAGAGACCACTGCGTTAGCAATCAGCGGCGCGAGGAAAGCCGTGGATACCGAGGTAGAAATACACAATCAGGTCTAGAACGGGCCCGGGCCCGAAAACAGAGTCCGACGCGAAGATATGGACGCCCGTCAAGAATACAAACGATATGACATGTACATATGTTACCGCAATCGTGGCCGACAGCTTACCGGCGCTCACCACCAAGCCTGCCCAACCCTTTTAGCACGTGCCCACCCCATCACCTAAAGATCCCGGGGAGTGCGCGGCGCACGTAGCTGGCGGCCTTCCCTTTGCAGCAATAGGGAACGGTGATATGCTCCTTTCATCATGAGGGCAGTTGTGCAATCGATGCACGCTAGGGTGGCAATTCATCAAGTGTCAAGGACGAGAATTCATGTAAAGAATACGACTCTGACGCGATGAACAAGAAAGGGTTCATGCATCACGTATGTATCGTGGCTATCTTTGTTTGACGCTGGTCGTATACGTATACGCACTCCTCAGGCCACATGCCAAGCTTAACGCAGACAAAAGCTGACAGACTGAAAACACGCTATGATCGGCGTCAACGCGTCAACCTCAAAGGTTCCCAGCATCGTCCCTTTGAGCAATGGCGTCGAAATTGAAAGTAACTTGCTCGGCACCTGAGCGTCATATGTGCCGTACCATCATGCAATCAGGGGTCAGAATTGGTGATGAAGTCGTTGACCGATCCATGGCCGAACTGATCCCTTGAAGAGCTGCGTTCCAATAATGCCATACCCTCATCCCACACATACACGTGCAAAACGCATTTTTGCCAGCGAGTGATATAGGGAGTGGCACCGATTATCTAAAAGGCCTCGCAACCTCGTGTTCGGGGCGTTTCTTGCACCTTGAGGCGAGGTCCACACATGTGGTCCGGCGCAATTCACATTTCTCCCCTTGCCCCAAATATCGAGGGAAAACACAACCACAATACACTCCCGTCCACTGCCAACCCTTTCAGACTGAATCCTCCATTTCCTCTCCGGTCTTGCGACATCAAATCACATCCAAAGTTCGAAGGGTACAGGGAAAAGATGCGGTACAGAGAAGGCAAGAGTAACAGCGGTGAGCCCAATCGATAATGATTTGCACCGATCTGTTGATCCTTCCCGTCGACGGACTGTAATCGTCGCGCCCTGGTGAACGACAACAAAGATTCGTCATATGACATCGTACCCGTGCCAGTGCAACCACGTCGACATCCGCGTGCACCAACAACCGTGCAAATCCTACCCGATGATTTTGACGCCGTGACTCACGATTACGAAACTGCTGTGGACACGGAAGTGTTCCCGTATGATGACATGACGGAAGAGAAGACCATCAAAGGTCAAGAGGACCTGAACTTGGAAGGCGAGGCACGATACAGCAGGGTATATGGAGAGTGGGCTGAGAGGCACGAAGTTCATTGTCGGCAAGCTGCGATGCCCGCCGACTTCGGGAAATACATGGAAGAAGTCACGCGGCGTCTCCAGGAAGTCGGAGTTGACGAACAAGGCAACCTTCTCGATACGACAATTCGTGCTCGAGGCGGGATGGCTACGCGGCAGTATCAACCACCGAGGGAGGGAGAGCGGGAAGGCAGGGTGGGTTTGTGGCGAGAGGAAGTTGCACGAAACGACGTCGAGTTGAGCGAATTTGGGGAAACTGGGGCAAACGACACTGTTCGGCGAATTCAAGAGAGGCCATACACCATCAGTCAGGGAGCGATTAAGCCGATGGAAGGGGAGGTGAGTCGATGATTATCACGCTGGGCAGTGACTGAGCGCACGCCATTAGGTGACTCTCCGAAGGAGCCAATCCGGCGCTTCGCAATCGTGTAGATCGGAGAGGGTGTATACCCCACTCGAACTGAATACACCCTGCGCGCTCAAGCCACAAAAGACGCTGGGGAATATCTCCAAACGCGAAAAACGCGCGAGAGACCCAAGTCCAACACGATCTGAGAGGATCTATACCCTAGCCGAGATCAACGCTATGACGGGGCAAAGTATCAAGTATTCGCCTCCTCGAAAAAGTAGTTTCAGTGTTCAAGAACTTCAACACCACCGGGGTGCAAACAGCGGCTCACCTACCCAGAAACAGAAAGCAAAGCGTCTAACAAATTCGCCTGCGCCGATGAAAAGTCGATCCTCATCAACTTCGTCTATCGAGGGGGTTCTTGCGTCCTGCGAGCCTTCGTTGGTACATATCGTACCAGTACTGTCTAATCTTGGGATCCGCCGCCAAGTACATCTCCGAGCACTTGCTAGGCTCAGGGAGGAGACACGAGACAGAGAGATGAAGGAAGAGATGTTGAAACAGGGTGTGACGTTGCTGGAGTGGGCGATCCTAGTGGATAAGCTGCAGGAACTATGAGTATATTACCTCTCTGCGCACAAGCTCGACGTGAGTAGTAACCTTGGACCGGACCTTGGTGTAACTGAGACTGATTTGACTAAAATAACAATAGCATCGATCATTGACACGAGAGAGCATGAAGATAAACGTCTTTTTTTTTCAATTTGAGCTCTTGAATTTTCCTCCGAGAACAAGTCGATTTTTTGATACCGCATGTCAGAACCATAGTACGCCGAATGCAAGAAGAAAAAAGAAGCAAAGATTGTGGTTTGGCTCGGACCACGTTGGTCATGCCATCACGTACGATTCTGCATCGCTGAGGTTACGTTCATCGGGGACTTCCGATCCCCGACTCCGAATGTCTTCAAGTTACTGCGCTCGATGTTCATTGGCCTCTTACACTCTCCCTGACGCAAGAGCTTGAGGACCATCCTCATATATTGCGAGCCTATAACAACGCAAGCTGTGTTGATTTCCGGAAACCCCGACTGGACGACAGCCGCTTCGGCGTTTGTGATGGAAGTTTTGCGAAGCAGGGGTCTACTGTTTTTCCACTCCGGGACTCGCCGTTACTAATAAAACCATGACGGTGGGCCCCTGCTCCGCATACCAACCGAAATATCACCTTTCTTGCCATCCTCTCACCCCGCCATCATGTCATCCGAGGCAAGGGTCTGGTTTGGTCAGTACCTTGGTATCTGAATATTGATCCTATGTTCACATTACTCAGTTACCGGCTGTTCTTCCGGCTTCGGCCGTTGTATCACTGAGCACGCCTTGAAAAAGGGCGATAAAGTCGTAGCGACGCTGCGCAGACCCAATGCTTTCTCCGAGCTAGCCGCAAAATATCCCAAGCGACTTCATGTCTTGAAACTCGATGTCACCCAACCCCCGGAGGTGACTGCGGCTTTTACTGCGG
The DNA here is from genome assembly GCA_038091255.1 of Tylopilus intermedius. Classification (NCBI taxonomy): domain Eukaryota; kingdom Fungi; phylum Basidiomycota; class Agaricomycetes; order Boletales; family Boletaceae; genus Tylopilus; species Tylopilus intermedius. The sequence goes on along the minus strand of JBBPOD010001195.1, from coordinate 1,429 downwards.
CCCGGGAAAGGTTTGGTCGAATTGACATCGTCGTGAACAACGCTGGGGTTGGTATTGTGGCAGAGACGGAAAGCACTTCTGAGAGCAATGCACGAAACCTCTTCGAAGTGAATTTCTGGGGTGCTTCGTACGTAACGAAGGAGGCGGTCAGATTCTTTCGCGAAGAGAATAAACCGAAGGGAGGACGGCTGCTTCAAGTGTCGTCTGCGTCTGGAATCAGTTCGGTACCCGGTACCGCGTTCTACTGCGCTAGGTAAGTTGTCGCTAGATACCATCCGATTGTTATTGATGTACATTGCAGTAAATTTGGTATGCAGTCGCAATTCAAGAAGTCGCAAAGATACTGACTTGGCCATGGCTAGCGCTCGAAGCCTTAAGTGAATGTTTAGCGGGAGAGCTTGACCCTGACTGGAATATCAAGGTAAACTGTCAGCAGATTACCATCGATTTCTACTTACACCGGTGTCTTGATAGATAACCATTCTCGAGCCGGGGCCGTTTCGTACAGATTTTGTCAGCGGCAATCTAATCACGGACCCGATCCACCCCGCGTACACCAACCCTTCATTACCCTCGCTGCAAATTCGCGGCCTGATGGTGAACCCTAACCATGTGTTCAATGGTGACCCTGCAAAGTTCGCGCAGGTGGTGTATGACGCGGCGTGCTTGAAGGATCCTCCTTTGAGGCTGCCTATCCACGCCACGTCTTTGTCCGTATTCAAAGAGAAAGGAAATCAGTTGCTTGAAACTGCGGATAGATGGGCGTCCTGGTCGGAGGATGTGTTGATCGAAGAGTGAATTTGGCAGCGTCGTCACAGGAATCAAACTGCGTACACAAATTGTGAATGCCTGGCTGGAGAATCTGAACGTGTTACTAGAGTAGAGTTCGAACCCAGCAAATGTTACTTGGTCATACAAACTATTTTCACGAGGTGTTTCTACGGTTCACATGCCAGTGTCTATTTCCCCAGTTGGCGGAGCGTGGGTGCAGCTATGACAATAAAGTTGCCACGGTGCCCCGAATGTAACATCGACGTTGGCCTTGGAAATCAGCGCTGATAACGTGGCCCAGAAAGAACTTGCAGGTCCAAACTGATGGCTCACGAGTTTCGCAAGGAACGATCAGATCAGATTAGTACCGGAACAAAGAACTTCAAGTTCAAAGAGTGGATTTCTCTAAGTCTCCACTTTTCTGACAGTGAAAGAAATTGTAACAGCCATCACTCCCGTGAGAGAACAGCGCACAGCGGGTAGGCAAAGAAAAACTTCTAGGCTCTTTCTTGGTAAGTGGTTACCGCTCCATCACTGAAACCAGGATCCTGTGCCATGCCTCTGTTCGAAAGCCAAATAGACCACAAAATTGCATTTGCATTAGATTTAATTGTACTTGGATGTAAGATGCATCGGCAGATTCTGCTACATAAACCTT
>JBBPOD010001194.1:0-11035 GCA_038091255.1 Tylopilus intermedius | reverse complement strand
TGAATAACGATGGCGTTGTACCACGACCTGTCCACGGCACACGCAACCGACTTGCAAGTGAAGACGTAGGCCCACATGCATGCAAACACCGCGGCAGCGCTGAGAGCTGTTATGGTGTTACTTCGAGCCGGTGGGACGACACGGATCACCGAGAATACGATGGAGAGGCGCGCAGACCATATCGTGCACGTATAGCAGAGGAAGCCCAGCCAGTAGGATATTATGTGGGCACTGCGTGACAGAGGAGTGGTGGCTGGCAGAGGCGTTAAAAGACGAATGTAATAGATCAGCAAAAAAGGCTCACGCAAAGCCTCAAAGTTGAAGTATGGATCGCTGAGTGGTGCAGTAAGCGTCCACACTGCCACCACACACACCGCATCGCCGCAAAGTGCGAGCGCGGCCCAAAAGTCATCCCACCAAAACCGTCGAATATAATATCGGAAACAGAGTCGAAAAAAGGTCAGGATTAGAGCTAGCGCATGCAAGATGGTTGCTATGACTGGCACGGGTGCAATTGTTTGATGATTTGGGTGATGCACGATCAAACTGAATACTCACTCAGGAGAGCTGACACCGTTTCAGGTGTCGGGTACACGCCCTGGGCCATTTCTACTGGATATTACTGAATTCCTGAGTTCTTGAGCAGGTAGGAAACAGGGTTGTGTGGCCAGAAATTGGGTAGGTTTTGCTCGCCTGCCTTTATCAAGGCGCAACATATGGTAACAGGGTGCTTCGCAGGGTCAACAAGGCCGCAGGGATCCGATAATCACCAGTCCCGCAGTATCTGTAACAAGTAGGTTAACGACTCAGGGAGAAAAATCAAACGTGGCCCTTAAGTGGGAGCGTAACCCAGGGATGCTGGGGACGGGCCGAGCGACGCAACACTCGATTTCATGTCGGGCAAAACACCTATGCCGAGATAAGTCCCTTCGTGAGAAGATGCACCATAATTTATTTCGGCTTTCCTTGTAAAGGTAAATTGTTCATCCACCTCGGTACCACACTTGGGACGCCATTGGTTGGTGCTCGTTACTTGCGGACAGTAATATTGTACGGGCACCCAACCGCACTATTCGTCAACGATGGCTTCGAGTTTTAAGTTCGGGAAAGGGAGTTTAGCTCTGATCGTCAATGTCTGAGTCGTGAAAAAATGCGTGCTGAGAATCGGAGTCAGCCAATCAAATGTAGTAGATCACATCACTTCCACCCACAAAATGTCACAGATCATACCTCTTCTCAAACCTGACCGAGATGTCACACTTCCTCTTGAGGGTTTCTGCTGAACCATGCTTACCGCATCCTTCGGTTTGCTATCTTAGTATCTTTGGATCTGATACAGTGGCCGGCTCCGTGACAAATGAACATCGCAGCCGTAGACTTCGTGTTATTCCGTCGTAGTTCCGTGAACACCAGGCTGCCCATCAATCGGCAGCGAAGAACAGAACCAAAGGATACTGGGTAATCAGGTGAGCCAGCAAAGTGGGAGTAGTATTCCGTTCATGGTAAGTACCGTTCAATTGCGGTTCCCCTGAGAACATGGTGCCACAGGGTCTTTGTAGGGTCGCATTTGATTCGACTTGAGGCCTGTACGGCCCTGACCTGCCTCCCCCACAATCCGGACCGAGTCGCCTGTTCAAAGGAGTGATGTATAAATCCAATGTCCATGCTCACCGGTACAGATGGAAGGCCACTCACAAGATGGGTAACTTGAAGTGGCGAACCGACCCTTGATTAGATCATTAGTTCCACTGGCAAGTCCATCATCGGTTCAGCCTGAATGTCGTCCGGTTCACATCGTCGGGTTAGTGTTGATGCATTGTATGACCGCATCATGTACCAGATAAAAGCTTGCCTGTTTGGTATGCCGAAATTAGACTGGTTATCATTAGACTATGTATATGATATGCAGCTGCCATCTACTTGGGTTTGAGAAATTCAGTCGAACGACAGAAGATGGCGGGTTGAATTTTGACAAGCGAATGGCAATCTCATTGACTCGGGTGACTCGCCGGATCTGTCAAAGCACTGTTTTGAGACAGGGCTGTGGTTGATTGATGAGTCGGTCTTGTCTTTTAGTACCACCAGGACTGCCAACTCGCCAAATGTCGAGCCCTCCGTCGTCGCAGTCTCTGCAAGCGTCCATGCACGCCCCAAAGCCAGAACGCTTATCAGCAGCCCTAAGACCACCCTCGCTCAACCAACTCGCCGCGCGTATCAATCTCAATTCCACCACCACAACCACCGCCACAACTAGCTCGCCTGCCCGTCCACGTCTCGCTGCCTCTATCCTTCGGACGGGCTCTCAGACATCTCTATCAACTACTTCCACCAACGACTCCATCGCCGTCAATGCACCGTCTACCCGCTCAACGTCACCCGCGCTGACGGCCACGACCATGGCCACGCCTCCTAAATCCACCACACCTTCTATCCCCGAGGAATCTCCGATAGAGACGGAGCCCCTCACTCAGGAAAGGCTCAATGAACTCGATCAAGAAACTGGCTCCGTTACGAAGCCTCCCGAGAAGAAGGTCAAAGGGTACAAGAACATCCCAAGTCTTGATGCTATAACTGCCCGCCTGGCGAAAGCGAGAACGCTCAGCGTTGATGGATCAGCACGTCCCCCAGAAGCAGAGATGATCGAGGATCCAAAGACACCTGGGGCAGTCATGAAGGCGCCCGAGCATCCCCTTCAGTTTACATGGTGTGTGAACTTGCTTAGATTGTGGTCGACCCTTCTACAGCCTCTACTATTACCACAGGACAATCTATCATGATACCAAATCCAAGGCTCCCTACACGTCCACCAAAACGGGCGAGGAAGGTGTTCCTTTTTCGGCCGTTCCGGAGTCCGAGGATTACGAGGCGGGCCTCACCGTAATCGGTGAATTCGACACTGTCGAATCATTTTGTCGTTATTTCAATTGGCTCAAGCCCCCCTCCAAGCTTGAGCGGAACTCCAACTACCACATCTTCAAATCTGGGATCAAACCCATGTGGGAAGATGCCGCGAACGCTCAAGGCGGAAAGTGGGTCCTGACGATGAAGAATAATCCAGCCTTGCTAGACCGGTGCTGGGCTTGGCTAGCGATGGCGCTGGTTGGGGAGGAACTGGAGGAGGGTGATGAGATATGTGGAGCAGTCGTGAGCCTGAGAAGTAAGGTGGACCGCATCCAGCTATGGACCCGAAGCAAGGACGACGTGGAACGACTTAACGGCATCGGGAAGAAGCTCGTTAAGCTGCTCGACGTTTCTGAAGCCGACAGTATTGGTCTTGAATTCCAGGTTCGTTTCACTTGGCTGTCCATCGGGTATAAAGACTAATTAACAATCTATTTCTAGTACAATACGGAGGACAGGCCTTTGGCAAACAAATTCTTGTCTATCCAAGCTATGCCATCTACTGCTTATCGGGCGACATTTGGCGCGTCGGCTGGCCACAAAGGCTCTGTCACCAGTCCAACCAACGAAACACCGACGACCACTGTCAGCGGCGGTGCTTTCGGTAGCTTCGGAATGGGCAACATCGGTGGGGCATGGAGAGCAAAACGAGCGTAAAACATGGAGCAGCTGTATTCGAAGAGGTAGCCTCCGCTACAAGAAGTTGTGAAAGTTACTGTATGTACTTCTTTGGCAATATTTCATTGTTCGCATTAACTAGTAGTAATATTTGAACTTATAAACACGTCTGCCGGGAGTTCTCACCGCATTTCGTCAGTTCACCTCATCTGTCACGTCCCCGTGGATACATATTACCTTTTCACAGGGTTCATGACGGGCTAATTGTTTAAAAAGAGCTTGTCTGACAGCTCTGGTGCTCCCCAGTATTCTTTTCTGCTGCAGAACCCACTTCACGGTGTCGCTATCTCCCTGGAACTGACATACTTTAGCTCAAAACTGACCTTCCTATGAGTGGGGACCACAAAATTGAACTCCACAGGGGACCGGGGACGTGTGGTGAGCTTGATCCAGCTCCATCATATAACATGGCCAGCTGATGATTGGCGTAGGGTTCGTCTTATCAATGATGTGAGTCGAATTTTCTTATCGTTCAGCATCGGGTCATGTCATGGATGATGGACATCATATGACGGACATGTTCGTGAACGTTAAACCTCCTAGTCTGCTAGCGATAGCTAAGTCTACTAGATGGGCTCATAACAACCATCAGGTTATTCGGTTGTACAATGGCGCAGTATATATTTTATTTTCTAAGTTTTCCTCTAGACCTGAAGTCATTGAAGATAGTGGTGCGTAATTTGGCCAGCGACCGTGTAGCACCCTTTTGAATCCCATTTTAGGTTTTCTTCCTTTTGTACGTCTGTGTTTTTCTCGACAGTCGTATTCACTCCAATTTAAACTCCAGGGTAATGGATGTTCTGCAGTCATATTTTGTCATAGCACTTTACTGGGGATTTCTTGTCAAGTGTCATGGGGTGACCACCCTAGTAAGTTGTCGTACGATGCTTCCATGGCGAGTATAAGTTCAGTGGATTTGTGGGTTCGGGAACTGATTGGTCGGAATGCTCGCATAGGGAAATTATAGTTTGTACTTCCAACTTGAACCATAATCTATCTGACGATAGTTCACGGAATGGTCTCACCAGGGTGCCATGTTCGTTAGCGTGAGTTCGCGCCCGCTAAGGCTCGATACTGACCTCATGAGTTATAAGTACATTGTGACTTCCATAGTCCAGTGGTTAGTAGTGGTTTCTTTAAACATTTTTGACATCTTGGCGAGCAGCTCATGTAAATAGTTTCTATGCCCACAGAGTTTGGATAAGTAGGTTTATAGGTTCTCCCCTCCAGGTTTCTCCTCCTCATGGGAAAGTTTTGCATTAGTCAGTGGACACAATGCGCTCATAACCTTCTCGATTGTAAGCAGTACGGATTACGGCGTCTCCGCGACATCTTACTAAAGGACATGACAGGCCGCGACATCGTTGGCACAACTTGGTACGAGGCTCAGGTACTGTTCCTAGGTATGATGCTAAATCGCCCCACTTTCATAGTGCTTGGAATGTGTTCGTACTCCAGTCCTCTCCCGAGTGTGTTGTAATATTAATCACTTGCCTTGCAAAGTGTGCACATACGTAGCGTACGCCAAATTTTCTGCAGTTCAACCTATGCCTATGCTGAGATGCTGCATCGTTCAGCCTTGTCACCCGCAGTGCATTGGCGCTCTCTACCACCCCGGTACCTCTATTTCTTCCTTTCTTGTCCAATGGTATTCTCATGATCCCTCAGTGGTCCCCACGCTCCGCGTTCCTGAGTGCTATATGCGATATTTTGATAACAGGGTCTGTGTTCTATTACCTTCGGGAGGGCCGTCGAGGAATAAGGAGGTACATTCGTTGTACCTGATGTCAGTTGGCATGAAGTCAGCTAACAGGATATTAGGTCGCAAAACTATCTTCGTCACTTGACGATCGTGTTCATTAACATGGGACTCTTCACAACGTGAGCGATCGACATCCAATTTCTAGCATATTTATTCAGTTCGTCGTAGCCTTATTTCAGTCGGCTGGTGTCTGATGGTACGTCTCGCGTTAACGATGTTTCGCAGGCATAATGCTGATTGTATGAACATAGTATGTCGTGCAAAACGGATTATTCTTGACCGCATTACCTACAGCTTTCATATGCAAAGGCAAGTGTTTCGGCCCGCAGTGCGGATGTTAAGCTCGCTGTGTTGACACTGTTGGCCTGCTTAGCATATCTCAACTCGATGATGGCAGTGTAAGCGGCCTTAACACCTCCTACTTCCTATTCTGAACTGACATATTCGGGCTAGGTTGAATGCACGAAGATCGATACGAGATAGAGAGCAAGATGCCAGAGAGAATGGCTTCAATCTTGCTACCATTGGTGTCAACTAGTCTTTGGACTGTCCGTCAGGTTATCCAATTCGGGGGGGCTTCCTCCCGACCGAAATAATGTATCTCGTCCTCCGATAAACTCTAGGAGCACTCCCAGGCGATGGAGTAAACGCCCTTCCCCCTGAACGTTAGATTGTGATTTCCCACACGGCTTCCCCACGAATGGTGTAAGCAATCTCAGCAACGTCCTCCCCTTCTGAGCTGATTTGACTGATCGAGGTGAGTGACACTCAGGGGGGAGATCCCCGTGTTGAGGGCCCACAATAGGGTCACTGCACTCACCGAAATTAGGCTCCCAATGCCGGCTCCGCTTTGCATGGGAGTACGTACATCTCGGAAGCGCCCTCCTGACAGCTCGTGCCGTTCGTAAGAAGAGCACGGTATACTGGTGCCGTTATGTAAAAAAACATTTTGCGGTAGCATCGTCTAGATCTCGCTGCAAGGAAGAAAACAGGGATGCTTGGCCTCTTCCCATGACTGAGACACGGTGTGAGCTCGAATCGAAACTCGTTGGAGCTGTCGCTCATCTGACGAACGGTAGCAAGTCCACTAGGTCAACGACTTGAATATGACCAGAATCCAACTATTCTGCTCGGTAAAGTGTCACCTGGACCGAGTGTGAATGGCTACTCAATGTTGCCACATTTTCTGGTGTCTGGGTTGAATCACTGTCAAGTATAGATGATAATAAACAGCCTTTGGTGAGACCCAAGGGCAAATTGAATCTCGCAGTGCTGGTGGTACAGTTGTAGCAATTTGCCAGCGACTTCCATCGCGTTGCACTAGATCATGAAATATTCTTGGAAAAAATAATGGACAAATCCGGACTCGAACCGGAGACCCCCCGCACTCAGCACCATGCTAAGCGGATGTGATAACCAGCTACACCATATGCCCTTCGCCGATTTTACTTTGTTTACCACACAACAACGTGAGAAGATTTCCGTTCCCGCCCTTACGCACAGCCACCTGCGTGATCGAACGTCCCGTCATTTTCAGACTTCTGTCGACACTGCAAGACTAACCCGAAACATGGACGACGAAGGAGAAATCAAGGGCAGTGGACCTGCAAACACAATCGAGCCCAACATCGCGATGAACGTCGAGCAAGGCCAAAACCAACTTCCACAACAGCCCATCAGCATTCAACACGTCGCGCAGGACAACAATGATGCTGCCACCGCGCCAGCGTTGGCTTCTCCATCGGACACTGGACATACCGTGGGCGAGGTTCAGACAGCCATGTCGAATTCGCACGATCAACCATTGGTGGCAGCCGAGCAGGACGTGGCAATGGTCGCAACCAACGGGGAAGCTGCTGAGGAGCAGCCCGCGCCAGCCGATCGTACGGGAAATGAGGCTTTACAGCTTGCTGCTGCCAGCAAGGGGGAGCCGACGGAGCTACATTCACTAGCCGAAGAACTGGCGCAGGAGGAGCGAGACGTCAGCATGCCACCGGCGCAGCCCAACGCGGAACTTGCACCGACACAGTCGTCTACACCCATGCCCCCTGGATCGTCTTCCCCGTCCTCGAACGCAGCACCATCGTCCAACGTACGCCTTCCGCCTCTTTCTTATCTCGAGGGCCAACCTCAGGAACATCAACTCAACGTCGCGGACGCGTTGACCTATCTCGATGTTGTCAAGGTGCAATTTCAGGACCAGCCGGAGGTGTATAACCAATTCCTGGACATAATGAAAGACTTCAAGGGTCAACTGTAAGCTTGGCCCTGGGTTCCTGGGCGGATCAGATTCTCACTTTTCATGCAGGATAGACACGCCAGGTGTTATCAGACGCGTTTCCCAGCTCTTTAGCGGCCACCCAATGCTCATTCAAGGGTTCAACACCTTTCTTCCTGTTGGTTATCGTATAGAATGCTCTACCGATCCGCAACATTCCGCTATGATCACCGTTACTACACCTTCTGGAACGATGCTACAGTCGACCCGTGACGAGCCGAGTGGTCCAGGTGGCTCTCAGGGTTCCTCTGCTCCTCGCTTCGACGGAGCGGTAGCCTTCCCTTCGACTGCCCTTCCGTCTGACTCGAGCAGGTATGACACGGGGTTGGAGAGTGTATCCAGCGAACAGGCCCTGCAGTACGTGCAGAAAATTCGACAGAGATGTGACAAAGCCACATATCGTCGTTTCCTTGAGATACTGGGGAGGCATCATAACATGGGCAAGAGTTTTGATGAGGCAAGTCCGTTTGCGCGCGTACATGCTACTTTTAGGTCGCTGAATGATGCTGTGTTGCATACAGAGGGAGGTCTCCGCAGAAATCACTCGACTGTTCAAAGATGACCCCGATTTGCGTTCTGACTTTCGAATATTCATGCCTGGGATGAGTCAAGCACTCATCGATGACATGGAAGATGGTTTGCTTTCCGCACCAACGGAAGCTAGGCGGACAAGGTCGAACACCCCTTTGGATAGGTCCGCACGACGCAGACCCGAAGTCTCCCTCGCTGCAGCCGCAGAAGCGGCCGCAGCACCCCTCAAACGAAAGCGAAAAGCCAATGAGCGCGAGCGCGAGAGAGAGATAGCACCCAAAATAGCTCCTACTCAGCGTGTACGTCGGCCTACGGTCCTATCTTGCCCGAGGTACTGAATGCAGTTCAAACAGGCAATTTTAGGCGTCAACGGCACTGAGCGAGTTGCATCTCCAGGCTTTTCATCACACCGTCCAGTGCAACTGCAGCAGGTGCAACAACAGCAATTCGCTGCTCCCGCCATTCCTGTCCCCAATCTCGACGAAACGCACTTTTTTGACAGAGTCAAACGGGCAATCAACAATCGCGACGCGTTCAACGAATTCTTGCGCCTGGTCAATCTATTCACACAAGAGCTAATCGACACGGCCCGCCTCGTCCGGGAGGCACGGAATTTCCTTGGAGATGGCGAACTCATGCGCCAATTTAGAGAGATTCTTGGCTGGGACGATCGAAGAGAGAGAGAACGATGGTTGTTGGAGGAGCAGCAACAGCAACAATCGTGGGCACGTGCACAGGGCCAGAGCGCTCCCAACATGCCTCTAAGACCAGGGCGCATTAATACAGGACTGCAGATGGGCAGCTACAGACGCATGCCATCCACTGTACGTAACATTTTTTGCTGCGAGCGGCAATTCTGATCCATTTGGTTGTCCTGCACAGGAAGTCCAAGTGACATGTTCGGGGCGCGACGAGATGTGCAAATCAGTTTTGAATGACGAGTGGGTCTCTCACCCCACGTGGTCGAGCGAAGACTCTGGATTCATCGCTCACAAGAAGAACGTTTACGAAGAAGCTCTCCATCGCTCGGAAGAAGAGCGCCATGAATATGACTTTCACATCGAAGCGATTGTGCGAACCATTGGGATGCTCGAACCAATCAACAATAAGGTTGCGCAGCTCTCGCCTGAAGAGCGTGCAGTGTTCAAGCTCAAACCTAACCTAGGAGGATCAGGAAAGAGCATACACCAGCGTACTATCAAAAAGATCTATGGCCGAGAGGCAGGATTGGACGTGCTTCAGGCGATGCAAGATACCCCAGCGGTCGCCATCCCTGTTGTACTCATGCGACTCAAGGAGAAAGAGGAGGAGTGGAAACGAGCACAAAGGGAATGGAACAAGATTTGGCGCGAGGTCGACGCCCGGAATTACCACAAGTCGCTCGACCATCAAGCCATCAACTTCAAGACGATGGACAAGAAAGCGACCACTGCGCGTGCGTTTATCTCGCAGATAGAAGCAGTGAGAGATGAGCAAATGGACAAGCGCGCATCATACATTGACCCGTTATTTACGCGCACGCGACCCAGACATCAGTTGGCGTACGACGTCGAAGACATCGGCGTGTTGCAGGACGTCATCAAGATGACGTTATCGCTGTTGGATCGAACGCAGGGCCAGATCAATGGCGCAGACCGCAAGCGAGTCGAAGCGTTCTTGAGAAGTTTCATTCCGCTCTTCTTTGTCCTCGACCACGAGGCATTCAACCGTGCATTTGTGGTGCAAGAAGTTCTCGAGGCGGAAGGCGGGGACGATGCTAGCAGCGTTGCTGACGACGTCGAGACGGCGAGCGCAGTGAGCGGAAGCTCATCGCGTACCGGAGGGAACCGCGGCCGTAAGGCGGGCGGCACTTCGTCGGGCGGTGATTTGAGAAAAAAGCTGTTGAAGAGCGAACAAGCTAAATCGACCAGCCGGAAGACGCGCGCCCAAGATGGGACTTCACCTGCCCCCTCTCGACCAGTCTCACCAACGCCGCCTGAAGGAATGCAAACCGACGGTGCAGAGGAAGGGAATGGCGAAGCCGAAGGCGCTTCCACATCCAGACCCGCGACACGGAAGCACGTCTTTTTCTGTAACAACATATATTATGTTCTATTGCGATTGCTAGAGGTAAGTCGAGCATACCGCGGAGCTCCACAAGAGTACTGAAGTGGCTCTACCAGGTGTTGTATTCTCGCTTTTTATTTTTCAAGAACCTCGCTGCGTCGTTGGCCAACGAACCCTCTAAAAACACGACGGCTTCCACAAATTCAGATATCAAGACTTCGACAGTACCCCAGCTCGCCCAACCGGACGAACAGGTCGCACATATTGAGCATTTCTACGATCTTATGCTCGAGTCTTGCGAACGATTGTTCGACAATGAGATTGATCAACATGCATTCGAGGAGCAGATGCGATCCATGTTCGGATACAAGGTCTGCTTCCGTTCTCCATTCGAATTCCAGGTTTGCTCAAGCAAAAGCACGTAGGACGCATACCGCATATTCACGATCGACAAGGTGCTTGGTGCGTTCATCAAACAAGTGCAACTCGTGCTGTCGGACCCACGATGTCACGACCTGCTTGAGTTGTTGAGACGAGACCGGGGGTTGTTGTTGCCCACGATGCATGATCAGACCAACAGCCGTCGGTTAGCAGAAAACATCATGGGGCCAGATGAGAACATCTATCGAATCGATTGGGTGCGTCTACTGAAAGCTATCATTCGGGTCATGTACTGAAGGAGAGACTAGATACAGGGCACGAAGACGATGACAGTACAGTTGTTGGCGAAAGACGACTCGAAAACATACGATGCAGAGATTCTGGCTGAACGCTGGCAATCATACATCGACGCATACGTGTCGGTGAGTGTTTTCTCTTTCCACATATTGTCGCATGCA
>JBBPOD010001193.1:0-11042 GCA_038091255.1 Tylopilus intermedius | reverse complement strand
GTGACAGATCATCCTCGGGCTCCTCCACCGTTCTCCCTCTCTCCCTCCCAGTGCGTCGGCGGCGTGTGCACTAGTAAGAGGCTTTGCACCGGTGTGTATCCTACCAGGCTTATCGCGCTTTGCTTGTGCCTGAGCACCGGGATCTCGCGTGCACCCACTTTTGACGGCCCTTGAGCTTGATGGTTGTGTGCCACCAGCGATCCAGGCCCATCGATCCTCGAGGCCACCTGCCGCCTGCCTCCTGCATCGTGCCGTTCCTCATCGTGTACCGGTTCGCTCGTATTGCCATTTGAGCCACTCGCGATGACGAATACCCCTGCAAACGTAGCGCCACACCCGTACAGGAATGTCAACATCTCATGGAACCCGGCTCGTCGGAAGTCGCCATACAGGACCGCAGATCCGACGACAGCAGACAGCGTGAAGAAAACAAATTGGGTCGGGACCACAGTCTTGGCGTCGAATCGTTTCAACGCTCGGTTGAGGTACCGAATCTGAAGGACACCCGTAATAATGAGCACCTGCATACGGTAATTAACGCAAGGTCCATTCATAGAGCGATTCGTCTCACGGCCAGGGTAGGGTAAGTGATCCATTCTGTCACTATATTCACCCATTCTTCGGTCAAAAGTGTGGAGATTGCTTTGGTCGCTAGCACAGTGAAACCGCCTGCCAAACGGATTAGCCCACCGTCGACCGTACAATTGACAATACCCCACCAAAGACAGCACATAAGCCAACATCGACCACGACCACGCGTTTGCCCAGGCTACCTTCGCTAAGGCAAGCAAGGATGACAGCAATCACCAAATATATGATCGAAAAGATCAGGAAAGAACGCTGGCTTATGGCCTTGACCAGAGTTCCGGGTGTGAGCACGGGTGGTGGACCGTCTGACGATGGAGAAGAAAGTACTACGGTCATCGCCCCAATAACTGCAAGAAAGATTCCGAATATATCGCGCTAATGTGCTGAATAAGGTCGCCGCTCTTGGGTTGCGGTGAATGTACTTTACCGGGCGGAAACGCTCTTTTAGAAGCAAAGGCGCGAAAAAGCAGTTGGCAACCAGAGCAAACTAGTAATGGGGGAACTGGTCAGCTCGAAAGAGAGAGCAAGTAGCCGTCTCACCGTTCCAAGTGGGGCAACGACCGAGGCGGGCGCGAACGCGTAAGAAATGAAGTTGCCAGTTTCACCAACGTTCATCAGCACGAAACCGGTCCACCTACGTAAGAGAGTCGAATCAAATATTCAAGCGCGCGGGAATGACAAACCATAGTCTAGAGCGCAGGTAATCGCTCTCATTTGCATCTCCGTTGGTGTTTTTGGAGGTACCATTCCCTTGGTGGTTCGTTCTTATGTTTTGTTCGGGGAATGCGTCCGCGACTGGGACCAACGAATGTGAATTATTCCCGAGCACCAATGGTAGAGGTAACAATCGCGAAGCAAAGGTGGGCTTGCGTGGACGGCGTCGGGGATGCACAGCGTTGCTACTTAGGTGGCTTCGCGCGTCGTCCCCATTGACGGGGGTGTGATAGTGAGCCAAACCATACGTCAACGGAGGAGGTTGGCTAGCGGATCGGCGGGGTATGAGTGGCTGCGTCTCGAGTGGGTGGCTTGCTCCCGAGGCCTGCTGGGCTGCACCGTTACGAGGGAGGTCAGGGTGGGTGACCCGGACTATGGGTCTACCTTCCCTTCCTGCGTCTGATTGACCGTTTTGACGTCCGCGGTCGAGTTTCAAGTGGGCGAGTTTTTGGAGGTTGAGGGCAAAAGATATGAGGACATTACCAGCGATAGACACGCTTATCCCGACGATGGCCTTGATGGTGAGGTGGGGGAGCGCGATACCGGGATCGTCCACCCAGTACATGGGGGATCGAGTGAGGGCCATCCTCGCTCGCTCCAACCCCACTGAGTGCATGACTTCGGCCCGCAACGTGGTATCTAATTTGGAAGGTATTTCTCACGCATTCCCGTTCCTACAGTCCAGCAAACGTGCTTCCGAGCACCTACTCGACATGCGCGTCCAGCACAACACACAGTCCTATCCCGCCTTTCCGGTCTACTCATGCGCGTTCATCGCAGATGACCAAGTCATATTTGGGGCAGGAGGCGGCGCATCGAGAACAGGTATAAAGAACAAACTAGTACGTTCACTGCCTGTCTCGCTGCGATCATTCACCCACACTCGACTAGAGACTGTTCCGTGTGTCTGATGACAGAAAGCTCCACACTCTAAGCGAACTGGAACTGGAAAAGGGCGAGGACGCGCCCATGAGCATAGCAGCTCACCCCCAGGTATCACCTAACCAACACCTCCTCGGGTGTTCAATAACACATAGTCGCAGAACAGGACTCTCGTTTGTGGTATAAATAGCAGCGCTGAAAACCAGGAAAAGGGGGAAAATGAGAATTGCAGAAAGTTCTCAGTCAGCACAGACGAACACAAGTACTTCTCCCAATCACCCCATCTTCCCCGTTAACTTTGCCGTCAAGGTTCACACAGCTCACCACGTGCAGCACACTCACCTCTGGCAGCTCGGACGATTATCAGGTTCGTTTCTCAATCTCCACAGTTGACATCATACCTACCTCACCTCCAGCGCGTGACCGTCCTCTCACCGAGTGGCAAGTATTTAGTTGTTGCTGGTGCTCATGATGTAACACTTTCCTTATCCATACTTTGACCGCCACTCAACCACACCTTCCAGTTTTCCCTCCTCGACTACGCCTCCCTTTCACCTATGGCGTCTTCAATGCATGTCGGAGAGGGGGAAATATACGACGCAACTTTCTCTTCATCACATGTACGTCAATTTCTTCACTCTCTAGCAACCTCTTTGGAAAACTATCGTTCCAGCTCTTTCTCGCTATTAGCTCAAAGCTTTTGGTGTACGCTCTGCCCCCCGGTGCAGATGACGGTGAGCAAAATAGCATAGCAAAGGATGACGTCTTGCGGTCCATTTCGGATAAAAAAGCGCTTGACGTGATCAAAACTATCGAACTTCCCTCGATATCCGGGATTCCACCTCAATCAAACATCACGTTTCGTGCTGCACGGTGAGTCCACGCGTGGAATTCGTGCGAGTCTAGGCCTTCATCTCTGTAGGTTGCACCCCATTCGCCAGGACACGTTGTATTCTGTGATCAATGTCACCCTGCCTCGTGGCAAACGCGAGAAACTTGCCAAGAGGCGAGCGTATGTACTGAAGTGGAAGATCACCGAAAAAGATGGTGCCTTTCACGCCTACGTAGAAACTATCCGGAAAGTTTGCGATGGTAACCTGACATGCTTTGATGTGAGGTGCGTTCGCCACCTTGACACGTGTAGGCAGGCATGCCAAGTGAACTTTTGCAGCTCGGACGGCAGGCTGCTTGCGTTCGGTGCATCCGACTATAGTCTCGGTGCCCTGGACTCGCATACTTTGACGGTGAGCGTGACTATACGCACCCTCTGCATTGTGTCATTTAACCGGCCGAAACCTTAGCCACAGTTCTCCATTTTGAAAGCACACGAGTTCGCGATTACCACGATTCGCTTCAGTCCTGATTCGAAGCTGCTCGTGTCGGGGGGCGTTGACAGTTCTATACGTGTAGCCACCATCCCTGAAGTCTTTGAGGGTCAATGTCAGTTTCTTTTCCCCTTCCTATTCTTCCTGGTGCTGACCTCGTTGCTTTCCAGCATGGAGCGTCACCATTATCATTATCATTACTCTATTGATCATCGTTATCGCTGTACTGATGCGGCAATGAGTGCTAATCATCGTTTGCATGTGGTCCCCCGCCAGTTACCTAGAGGTGTTCTGTAACTCTCATTCGTCGCTCCTTGTTGTATTTATGATACATATTAGAACTGGCTAAACTACACCTCATCTGGTTGATACATTTTAGTCGAACAAGATCGATTGATCAATCGTAATCCTCTTCCTCCACGAGTTTTCGCTTGACGCCACTGGAAGGTGTGCTGGTCGTCTGCACCTCCTCCATCGCCTCGTCTGCATTACTGTCCTCGTCTTCATCGTCCCCACCCCCTCCAAACAAGTCTGCCTCTTCTCCATTCTCGCTCCCCTCCTCCGGCGCGTCGCCTGCAATGACCGGCGCAGGCGTCCCCCCCATCTCGACGTCCGTCGGCGTAATCGGCACATGCGGTCCAGGAATCGCCGCAGGTTCCATATCCGCGTCGTCCTCCTCGTCCTCCTGCGCAGGCGCCACAGCCGCCTCCTCCTCCTCTTCCTCGACCTCCTCGACCTCCTCCTCGTACAGCGTTTCCGTCGGCGGGGGTTTGTTCGGGACGAGGTCAAAGTTGACGGCGGTGAGCGTCTCGACGGCGGGTGGGAGACGGACGCCAAACACTTCGGGGACGGCGGGGAGGGGAGTCGCGTTCGTCTGGGACGCGAGGGACATGAGGTACTAGTAGCGAGGGCGTTGCGTTGAGCGAGATGCGACGGGATGTGCGCGCCAGCGGGTTGGGACGCACCTCCTTGGGGACGCGGCCGCCGAGTTCCCAGCCTACGCGCGCCTGTACTGCCAGGACGACGTCGTCCATCTCGATTTTGGATGAGCCGGGGCGTCCGGCATGTTCTGCGTACACTTGGGCATCAGACAAGACTTGGGTCGTGTAGCGATGTGCGAACTCGAGGAGTTGGTGGAGAACGCCTGGTTGGGCGTCTTGAACGGTGGGGGTTGAGGCGAGAAAGAGGGCGATGGCTCTGGCGGTGTGTGGTAGCGTTTCTGAGGACGCTTGAGCGTTTTGAGGTCGAGACATGTCAGCAAGTACTTGGGAAGAGACACAGGAGCAAATTAGCCGCTACTACAGTAATACATCACAAAGGCAGAACACACGTCCCAGTGGTAACAACGAAATAGTACAAAAGACTAGCGAACGAAGTTCTAGAGTATAACCAATATCTCTACCCATATACAACACTAGTAAGGCATCAGTCAGCATACAACACGTGTTTCTCCGTACTTTCTATCCAGTCGCGCAGGTCGCGGTCCGCTTCGAGTCCTACGAACTCGTTGTGGAGACTATCGCGGTACCGTAGACTGGATATGCTTGTACCCAGGCGACCCTGGACTTTATTCATAAGTTCAGAGTGCGTGACCTTGGGATGAACGCGAATGGCGATCAAGTCCTCTGTGACGCGGTCAAAAATTTTGATCTTGACAAAGGCAATCTGCGGATTGCCTGCAGACATGGGGGGTGCACTTAGGTTGGCGGTGGCTGAGGAATGTGAACGCGAACGGGATGCGAAGGATGGTTGGGACGAGTGTGACGATGGTGATGATGTCGTATAGTCAGGCCATTGACCATTTGGGGTGCCTGAACCGAGGGATGCTCGCACTAAATTCGTGTGACCGTTGGATCGTTCACCGTGAGACGCAGCCACTTCCTCATTGTGACGGTGGAGCGCATCGGGTTGACGAATAGAAGAGAATGTCTCGGACCGTTGGTGGGGAGTACTCCGTGCTCCTGGGATGGAGTACGGAGGGGGTGTTTGCTCCTCGCCATAGTCTGAACCGTCGCTGCGTTCGTCCCGGTCGGATAGTTTCATCTCGCCCAGTGTATCGCGGACTTCTTGTTCAAATTCGCGTGTGATCATGTCACCATGGGCAACGCCCGCAGGACCTTCCTCTCCACCGTCTGAGAATAGTGCGCTGATCTCCTCGTACCGAGGTTCGATCTCGTTTTCCACGTCACCTGGTTTTAGAGCCAGGAAGGTGCGAATGAGCTGGTGCTCCAAGATGTAGGAGGCGCCAACGGAATTCAGGTCGCAGAGTTTTCGGATGTATTGGTCCAGCTCTAGTCGTCGCATGGCAGTGACCTCATCGTCGACTTTATCGGCAGGACCGGGCATGAAGGGGAGAATGCGGGTTGATCCGGATTCCCGACCTGCCTCTTGGGGAAAGGTTTCCAATAGGCTGACTTGGAAGTCGTAAAAGTCGTTGTAAGGTCTGAAGAGGACGAGCTGTTTCGCGTTTGGGAGGACGTGGGGGTCATGGGGATCGTAAGGTTGGAAGATGGCATCGACACGGAACCAGTATTCGTCCATTTCGTGGTGGAAAGAGACGACCTCTGCAGAAAGGAGGATACCATCCGGGAGTGGGATCGGAGAGGGTGGACGGGGAGTGGGCGTGGAAGCAGGAGGTGGAATGGGAGCATGGGGGTGCGTTGGGAGGGGAGGAGCGGTTGTTTGTGAGTAAGGGCTGTTTGGGACTGATTGTTGAGCGTCATCGATGACGCCAAGCGAGATGCTGTTCTGCTTGTAGTTGAACATGGCCTTTTTCCAGTCCTCGACCTTTGGAAGCTCGCCACGGTCTATGAGGGCATCGACATTGTCGATGGGGAGGTTTGATGCGGGATCACGGAGCTCGACAAAGGAGGCAGGGATCAAACCAGGACGACCAAGCCTGCCGATTGGCTTGGCGACGAACCACTCACGATTGGACTGTGCGACGACGGAGATTGGGTCGCCGGCCTTGGCATCGAGTTCGTCGGCGCGTTCAGCGAGGAAGTCGTGTAAGACGACGGCATAGAATACGCGCGTTTTTGGTGTCTTTGGGGTGAAGACGGGGCTGGTCGGGCTGAGTGGGTTGGGAGTGCGTGGACTGGTGGGGGTGAGGGAAGGGTCAAGGGAAGGGGGAGGGCACTCACACGGCGGGGCTCTTGAGTATTTCCTCGAAGCAAGACTTTGGGACTTGGCCGCGTGCGCCGGTGACTGGGTTGTGGACCTCGTATACATCGGTGCCTGGATCGGCGGTTACGTAGAAGAAGTCGCCCTTTTGGAACGCGAGCTGGTTTGGTTTGGTGGGTAGGTTCGGTGCGATAGCGCGTATGACTTTTTGAGGGGGAAGCGAGGCAGAGACATGGTGTTGTATTGGGAGAGGCGTCGAAATCTGGAGACGGTGAGTGTCTCTGTGGAACGACTTGCGGATGGACCTCATGATGGACGAGACAATACCACGATGACCTCTGATTATGTAACAAGACAAGAACGTTCAACTCCACCTTGCTCGACGTTGCGATCTGACCATGGCCGCTCGAAAACTACAAAGTACGTCCACATCGACCCCTTCATCGACAGCCAGCTAGACTTATCGACAGCCGAGATCGACCGCACCCTCAAAAAGATCGCAGAGGGTGTAGAACTCTTCGAAAGCATATACGACAAGATGCAGGCGTCCACCAACCAGACTCAGAAGGAGAAGCTCGAGACCGATCTCAAGACGCAGATAAAGAAACTGCAGCGTCTGCGCGACCAAATAAAGACGTGGGTCGCGAGCAACGACATAAAGGACAAGTCCCTCCTCCTCGAAAACAGGAGACTCATCGAGACCGTGCGTACGCGATGGCTGCATCATCCGGAGCCGTCATCGCCTCCGTGTGCTGCCGCTCTCCCGTCTGACCTCCCTTCATAGCAAATGGAAAAGTTCAAGGCCTGCGAAAAGGAAATGAAAACAAAGGCATTCTCCAAAGAGGGCTTGACGCAGTCCGCGAAGCTCGACCCGAAGGCGCAGGAGAAACTAGAGGTCACTACTTGGCTACAGCAGTCCGTAGAAGACCTCACACTCCAGGTCGAGCAGTCCGAAGCAGAGATAGAGGCTCTACAGGGCGGCGGAAAGAAGCGCGGCAAGGGCCAGTCGTCAGCAGCAGGACGACTAGACGAACTCGAACATCTAAACGAACGTCGGAAATGGCACATCAGTCGTCTAGAGCTCATTCTTCGCTTGCTCGACAATGGCTCCCTCCCAACAGAACGGGTTCTTACTCTCAAGGAGGACGTCACCTACTTTGTAGAGAGCAATACCGTGTGTCCTCATACCCAGCCTTGTCCACCCATTCTCACATACATTACTAGGAGGAGGACTTTGACGAAGATATGGGCCTCTATGACGATCTCCGCCTCGAAGAAGAGGAGGAAAAGTTCGGTCTAGCAAACGATGATAACGATGCCAGCGACGATTCTGACGCTCAAAGCGAAGGCAAGCAAACCTTGTATTGATCCCACTACGTGCTGACTGTTTCACTTGACAACAGAACTACCGCAGAGATCGACAAAGAAGCATGATAGAGACGACGAAAGTGCCGCAAGTGGAAGCAAACGAGACGACAGTCCTGTTCAGAAGAAAGCGGGGGTCGGGTTGCAATTACGAAGTGAGTCCCTAGTCATTCGTGCGTTCTACTGTCTCAACGACAGTTCAGAAGCATCGCTAGCCACGGAACGTAAGTACTTGCGCGCGTCACACTTGTCTCTGAAATAACGGGTGCATTCAGCGAAACCACCTCCAAATCCCAATTTTGCGCAGCAGCCCATGTCCAGCATATTGAAAGCAGGACTACCTCCAGCTCCTCGTCCACCAGCAACGCTGCCTCCCATTCGATATGCTGCCGCTGCCGCTGCTGCGGTGTCGTCAACTTCTCCGGCAACAATAGCTCCACCAACACCAACAACTGCATCAAATGTACCGACGACACCTGCACCGGTATCATTGACGGCGCTGTCAATAGCGCCTTCGTTGTCGCAGAACCCTCCCGAGTCACAACTGTTGTCATCGCCAAGCCTCACTCACCCTTCAGTAACAAGCCCTATGCTGTCGTCTGCCTCTGTATCACACCAACCAGATGGATCTTTCTACTCTGGTCAAGACTCACCTGCGATATCAGAAGCAGTACCAAGCTCTGTGAGTGGTCCCGCCGCATCCTCGTCTCCACAACGTACAGCACTGCACAAAGGTATGTATCACGATCCCACGTTGGACATTAGGTAAGAACGTTTACAGAACCTGCAACGTCGCCTATGCTGCCAAGGGCTCCCTCCCCGGCTGTCCCTGTACGTTTTATGCGTCAGCCACTCTGGAATGAATGAAACCTAATTCTGGGCGTAAGCAGCGGGTCGTGTCTTCTGATACTCAACAACCTCCAGCCAATGGCGCCGCCCAAGTGGCTCAGTTCAGCGTACCACAACCTCCTCCAACTGGCCCTTCCCCCCTCCCCCGCCAGGTCCAACAACCACCTACTCCTGGGCTACCGACACCCTCAGGCACTTCTTCACAGCCCCCCCAATATCCCCCAGGCGTCAAGGTTCCACCTTCTACCGAGCAACAGTCAACTTCAACTTCCCAGGAGCAGCCTAGCACAGGCATGCTTAGACCGCCTTCAGTAAACCATGCCCAACAAGCTCCAAGTCGGCAGGCGACGATTACGTTCCCAGGATCCCTGTCAGACCTTGTTGCATCGTTTGAGACGGTGAAGCAGAAAGGTAAGCCACAAACTTGCTTGGCGATTGTGTAGTATGTCCTGACGGTTGTAGCACCTCATCGCATGAACAACTTGGGAGAAGTACACAAGCTCTTGGAAGGTGGCTACACCCATGCCCCTCAGCCTGTTGATACAGACAAGTAAGACGAAACACGAGGCAACGTAATTAACACTTACTCAACCATAACCAGGCCAAAGTATTATGTACCTCGACACCCGTTCAACACGCCAACGTTTTACCCTCAAACGCCACATCCTGTGCTGAGCTCGCCTGCTCTGTTCTCCCAGATCGACGTAGAGACACTATTCTATGTGTTCTACTACCTCCCTGGAACATATCAACAGTATGCCGTTTCTTCCCCTGCGCACTCGGAGGATTCATCTCGTTCTGCACAGGTACCTTGCCGCAAAGGAATTGAAGCGCCAATCGTGGCGGTTCCACGTCAAATATTTGACATGGTTCCAGCGACACTCGGAGCCGCAAGCTATCACGGAGGAGTACGAGCAAGGGGTGTATGTCTACTTTGACTGGGAAGGATCCTGGTGCCAACGAAAGAAGAGTGACTTCCGTTTCGAATACCGTTATCTCTCAGAGGACTGAGTTTGTCTCCGAATCCCACTCCATATTTTGCTCACGTTAAGTACTCAATGTAATTTAACCGCAGCGTACTAGTCATATTGCTCATTGGCCGATGTTAGTCTAAGAGGAAGCGTGTATCGTAAAAAGTCAATTATTCGAGTACAACTACCGCTCCGAGAGCTTCAAAAGTTGACTTTAGTTTATCCGCGTCTTCTTTTGAGAGATTTTCCTTGAGCACTTTTGGAACGGACTCGACAAACTTCTTCGCCTGAGAGGACATGCAAAAAAAAGATGGGCAAGTTAGTTCAATGTCACGATGAGCGCACTCACGTCGATGAGGGTAAGGTTAGGTACCAGTGCCTTTACCTCGCGAATGACTTTAGGTTTGGCAGCCGCGTCGAACGATTTCAGCATGACATTGAATATCGTCTTTTCCTTGGGTTTCTCCTGCAAAACAAACGCATTCACGCGCGAGCCCCGAGTGTCGGCAGGTGCGCCTTACCTCGACGGCTTCTTCCGCGGGCGCAGCGGCGGCTGGAGCGGGTGCAGAAGCAGCCGGTAGAGCGATCTCCTGGATATTCAGTCGGGACTATTAAGAGTGCGAGTCAGGGAACCGTGTGCGTGCTGGTTATAATGGATGGTGCTCGCCTTGAGCTGCGACACGAGGTCGGCGGCCTGGAGGAGGGTCAAACCGGAGATGTCGTCGACTATGCGTGTGATTGTAGGGTCGGTGGGTGGGGTTGTGGTGGATGGTGGTGCTTCAGCGGCTGTTGCGAGCCATCTCGATCGACCGGTGCGCGAGGCAAGCCTGGGGCACGTGTAGACTCGGAAAGAGCGGATGGGAGAGGACGTACCGTGGTAGGGAGGTAGACCGGGAAGCCCGAAGGGAGTGTAGTAGACGGCTCTAGATGAATGGGGTGCTGAGCGTTGACTTGGTCAAAGAAAATCAAAAGACTGACTGCCATGTCGTTTTGACTTGTGAGTCGCGAGTCGCGTACTACAAATTTGGGGCGTTGTTGTTGTTTGTTTGGCTTAGACCTAACCTTTCTCGAGGCGAGCTTTCAAGTCGATACTTCGCACGCTGACAGAGATAATCGATAATCTCTGGCTACTCCGAGGTCGCGACGCATTTGAAAGGCACTTGTCGGCTTCTTGCGAACGGCTCATGCAGAGATAAGACTGACTTTCGCGCGGTCGACACAAGCC
>JBBPOD010001192.1:0-11045 GCA_038091255.1 Tylopilus intermedius | reverse complement strand
GGGACTCGGCACCCGCTGGGCATCGGCTTTATCCCTGGTGAGCTGGCAGTTGGCGTGCTCGTGGTGCATAGGGGTGTTCTAGATTACGTGAGCAGTTGTCTTACTCTCTGCACCACTGGCCCATCATGACCACGACTGTCCCGGAGATCCGGGTCTTGGCAATGTTCCCCCTCGATCCTACCGATACTGAGCCACCCAGTTGGAACTGGGTCCACTGTCTTACCTTCCCAATCGACACCCTCAACAACCTCCAGCTCGCGCCAAAGCCCTACAAATGGATTCGATATGCTACCGGAGTTGTCGTTGGCGCGCAGGGTCACCTTTCGTTCAGTCGCGACTCGCCGCACCATGTCATGGATTACAACAATGATCTCCGACACGAGTCCGCTGATTTGTACTATCACACCAGCGACGCCGAGAAAGAAAGGATGTTCCCAATCGATCCTGTCATGGGCCGCACGACTATCATTGGCAGCGACTCGTGCTCGGATGTCTCATCTCGGAGGGCGGGTTTTCGCAGCGAAGTTGTAGAGCGGGATGGACTGTGTGTTTTGACAAGCTACTTCTCGGCGCAGTTTTGCGACGCTGTGCACCTTTTACCCCATAGCAAAGGGGACGAGGTAGGCTACTGTTTCTCTTGATTTGTTCTCGCTCACTGTGTGGCAGTACATAGAGAATTATACTCGGCATCGCAGTCGAGACCCCCACAAGACCGACATTGTGTGCAACATTGACGATGTTCGGAACGGTATTCTTTTAAACCGAATTGCTCACGTTGCCTTTGGTACAGATACTGCATTCTTAATGGTGCGTAATACTCTCGTGATACTTGATCGGAGTCTGATGACTTTGATAAGTAGACACCTAACTTTGCTATGAACACAACGGACGTCGACCCCACTGGCACCGCACCAGCGACAGAGAAAAGATGTACAGCACACCTCTTCAATCCCAACGTACCAGAATCTTTTGGCGATCCCACACTCCGTTCGGGACATCTGGTCCGAATGCCTGATACAACTGACGAATGGCCCCCTAACATTCTCTTCGACGCCGCCTACGCTAACGGTGTACTGCGTCATTTTGCCACTCAGACAATGCGAGATACGCTCGATCGGTGGAAATTCACGTTTTACCCCAGAGTGATCACCAGCGCAGCGCAAGCGGGTGACCAGGCAATCGTGGATCAAAGAAGGGACGAACAAAATCAGGCACGTGAGCAGCGCCGCGCTGCTAGACCCGCGAATCATGCTAGCCGTGCGAGGGGTGACCGCGTCGACTTCTTTGACTACCTCATGATCCTGCCATATATCATGGTACCACCAGACAAGCAGGAGGAGCTCCGGACAAAAGCTGAGGAGAAGAGGGCGGAGAGGGAGCGGAACCGCGTGGAAGACAAGGTGGTGAGTTGGGCAAGGGACGTTGCGAATGCGTCTCCGTGATATCGCTGGCCTAGAGGGATCACAAATTCTATCAATATTTGACTATGAACAGCAACCTTTGATGCCTCGTTGACTCGCCGAGAGTGTCCGCAAATAGACCACATTTTGGCCCACTCGACAACACATCGCTGCCTTGCGTGCTCGTTATTTGGGTAATGATGACGCCTCTTCTATACATACCGGCGAGAGGGTTCGTGGACATGGCAAGTTAGCCGTGTTTCTCATCCTGGCATTTGGCACAAGCACCATACTACATAGTATAAACCAAGTGCCGCGATGCACCGAAATTTCATCCAGTCGACCACTTCGAGGTAGCTGCCAGACAACACCTTGGATCGTGATCCCATGCTGCCCGTCTTGCACTCGCTATTCGCAGAAGATGTCTCTGCACGTAAGTACCCGCTGGCCCCGATTTCAATAAGCAAATCATGTTCTTATCCGGTTGTCGGTATCGATTCGTCCACATCTTTTCAGTGCGCACTGTGGAATGCGGGATGCGGCTGATGCGGCGACCAGCCTGCACAATGCCCCGAGGCAATGAACGCGGCATTTCCGTCACGAAAGCCGGACGGGACGAATTGTCGATGCGACCATACACTACGCGCGACCATTGAGATGTTTGAGTGAGTCCAAACAGGACTGCTAAGCTTGAAACGATCTGCGACAGGAGTAACTACCAAGGAAGTAGACTGCACTAAATACAACAAATACATTGGTCGATTTCCTGCAAAGATGGATGCCAACTGGGTCCAAGACCATCTACCACCGTATCGGGAATATAGAGGAATCTTAATCAGAGACGCTAGCAGAACGTCAGTCTCTCCATTAACCCACGAGACATGGCTTGAGACATAGTGCTCACAGTAAGGTGTGAGGTAGATGCCTAATAAGGATTTTGCCGCCGCGGCGTTCTCCGACGGCGAGAGACGTGTTGTCGGGAGATAGCGCGATTGCACATATTTTTTGAACTTGAAGTTCCGAGTCAGTGAGACAGAGATGAGAGTGTGTTGAGATATCCCAGAATGTCACCGCGCATTCGCTGGAGTGTGCGACAAACCTGCCATGTTCTGGCAGTGCGATGCACTCGGAGTGACAGCAGTTCTCGGGTACAGGGTATTCCGAGACTGTAGAGCCAGTAAACAACTCCAGTCGTTCGATTTTATTAAAGGATAGGACGAGGATGTGGTTGTTGGACAAGGCGAGACCATGGTTGTACATAAGGGCGACCTTAACCGGGATGTCAGCGAGTAAATGCCCGTCGGTGCTGTCCCAGACGTGGACAGCTTCTTCAGTGGCCGTTACAATCCGCTTGCCATCTTGCGAGTACTTGGCTGCGACCACTTCTTTCTTGGGATTGAATGTGTTCACTTTTTCGCCCTTTTCGACGTCCCAAATCGTGACAATGTGGTTGCGACCGCTCTGCGACCCCGAGACAAGTCTTGTTGAGTCGGGGGAGAAATCGACCGCCTGGACCCCCTGGTAACCCTTCCCCAAGATGTGCCTCCTGACCAGCTTGAATGCCTTGGCATCCCACACGAGCACCATCGACGACCCTCCCACAATCCATTTACCGTTCTTCGACACTGCGAGACAGACAATGTCGCTCGCGATGAACTTCACCTCTCGTTTACCGTCTTGCACTCGCCACACTTCAACACCGGTTTGACCAGCGCTGATGAGGTGCTCTCCACCCGCAGAGAACACCATCACATTTGGCTCATCGCTGGCCTTGATTTCGATGGGCAATGTATGCTCTTCTCTAGTTGTTAGTGTCAACGCCACCACATCTTACCGGTGCGCACCGGTCATTGTCGATGAGTGATGATGAGAGTCGGTGGCAACGTGAAAGGTGTTGTCCGGCGTGTCCTACGCCCTCTTCCCACGCTGCTCGAGAAGTCGATGCTATTACTTAATAACTTGAAACGACCGGCTCCGAGTCCTGTCGCATACTAGTACCCTCCTCCATTATTTCACCAGCAGTTATCCCCCTCCGACTCCCAGATCTACCTTCCCGGTGAGTCAATCTACAATCTTTGGCTGGTCCGCAATCAAATTGGCTGATCCTTCTTCACCATCACCTCTATGAAGCATATCTCATGTCCACAACCTCTTCTTCAATCCCAAACACGACCTCCCCCTCACAGCAGCAGCAGTCAACCTCTACCTGGACAGAACCTCCTTGGTCCGGCTGGATAGAGACTACCGGCGATGCACTCCTCATCCTCGAAGCCGCCCGTCTCGGCCTCATACCAAGAGTAGCACGTCGTCTCGTCGATTCTGAACGTAAAATGATCAAGTCAGGCTCCGTCTTCGTCTTTGATGGGGACGAGAGTGGTATCGAACACTGGACAGACGACTTCTTCTGGAGCCCTTCTTGCATACTCGGGAACTTTCTTCTCTACCGTGAAACAGACAAGCGTGACACAGGTCACAGAGTTGTGCGTGCCGACCCCTTGGACACAATCAAGGAGCACTCTCAGTACAACGTGGACGGCGCCCGCCTCGAGGGCCAGTCCCTCAGCCGACTTAAGGGTGAACCAGGCTTTATTAGCTTGGACAGACAGCGCGAACGGGTCCTCGTCGGCAGTCTCACCAACAGCTACAAGTTCAAAACCGACGGCCTTGTGAAAAAGGTCGGTCCTCGTTGTCTCCTCTCCCACATCATTTTTCTCACGCCACTCTCTGCCAGACCTTCTCCCTCATCATCGGCGGTATCTCACAGCACCTGATCTCCTACTACAGAATCAAAGACGTCGAGCAGGGTCGTCTTCGGTCTCCGTCCTCGCTCCCCGAGCTCGCCTCCCTGAATATCAGCCCAGAGTACCTCTTCGAACACTTCCGCAGACCTCCCAAGGTTGAAATAGGCACTGATGGCATCCCTCGTTATCGTGGCGACGCGGACGACATCGACTTATCACCCCTCCTGATTACCAGGCCCTTGTCGTCTGGTCTCCCTCTACCACCTAGCCTTGCAGGTACAAATGGTTCAAGCACTCCTTCCACATATTTTGGTTCCTCAAATACAACCGGTCTTCAATTACACTTTCCGCCACCATCCGATCTTACATCTCATATCGTTAGAACCAAAAATCAGTACATTGCTGGAGGAGGTTTCGGTGATGTCTATAGGTGTCATTACTATGGAGGTTCAGTACCAGTCGAGGTTTGGCATGATATACAGCCCATCATTGTCTTCTATTGACCCCTTTCAGGTCGCAGTAAAGGCGTTTCGATTCAGCTTTACAATGGAAGGAGATGCGGCAAATAAACCTATAAAGGTAGCCGTCGTGCCACGATTCAAAGGCATGATCTGAGAAGCCCCGCAGATGCTCCGACGAGAACTTGGAATCTGGAGGAGACTAAAGCATGGTAATATTGTACCTTTCCTAGGCATCGCATATGGGTTTGGGATGGATGGTGCAATGTCATTGGTGTCCCTGTGGATGTCCAACGAGTCCCTCCACAAATTCCTAACAAAGTACGATGATAATCTAGCAGTGGTACATCGGTTACAGTTTGTGCGTCTGCCTGTTGATTTTCGACTTGCTTCCCGCCTAACCACCCACGATAGCTACTGGATATTGCCAAGGGTTTACACTATCGTAAGTCCCTGTCTTCAGTACCAAAGGCCGAAATGGACAACACCCCACAGTGCATTCTATCCCAATCGTCCATGGTGACCTAAATTGTGTATGTCAAAGCAATTCTTTGCTTTCCATTTAACTCTAACCCCGGATAGAACAACGTGCTTCTAGACGCAGAGTACACCGCGCGCTTGACAGACTTTGGATATGCTTCCTTGGTCGGAAATATTCCTGAAGCATTAGCTTATCTCCAGAGGTCCACCTCGCGACCAGGGGCCCTGCGTTGGATTGCCCCGGAGCAAATTGATCCAGAAGAGACATTTAGCCGAACAACTAAAAGTGATATCTATTCCATGGGTTGCGTCACCCTTCAGGCAAGCTTGTTGGAATATATGCACGAGTGCCGTGTCATGCTGATTTGTTCACAACGCAGATCTTATCCGGTAAATTACCATGGTCAGAAGTCCGGGAAGACGCAGCAGTCGTGTTGCGCTTGGCAAAGGGGCAGAAACCGGCCCGACCCGCGTCACGAGCGATGGACGACTCGCATTGGGACTTGATCCAACAGTGCTTGTCGCCGATAAAGGAACGACCCACCGCGGAGGCGATAATACCCTCCATTCGACATTTCTTGACCAATTGTCCACCATCTCCGCCCCTCAGCGACCTGTTTACACCACGGTCCGTCTACCAGGATGGAGTCTGCTAAACCAGATGCGGAAACCGCCGCCTTCATTCCCGAGGCGGACGCATTGACGTCTATTCGACCGCCACCTCCCCATGAGCTCATGCCATCCCAAGTCAGCCTCACGATCGTACCACCGTCCTCGCGGGCGAGGTCGGCACGAAGGAGCAGACCTACCCAACCACATACGGAAAAGCATCCACTCGACGGTTTTATTACTGAGGCGGACGCATCAATGGTTATTTGATTGCCACCTCCCCATAAACTCGTGCAACCACCTCGCCGTCACAAGTGATGCAGACGCGGTCGACACGGTATCCACCTGCCCAACTACATGCGGAAACCCTACCCACCGGTTTATCCACCGCTCGGAGAAAAATACTATCTATCATTCTCTTCATTAAGTATCTCGACACTTACATTCCTGTTCTTTAAAGAGAGATACCCCGTCTGTGCGACCCTCTCATGAAGTGCTTGTACCTGTATCTGGCCACCTCGATGTAACAGTCATCCGTTCTGCGTTAATCTACTTGTACCTGGAAGGGACACATCGCCGATCCGTGCGCTGCGAGCTGAGGCTAAGTCTTAGTCCGACGCAAAGGTGGCCTTTCGAACTTGGGGATCTTGGCATCCCCGCACCATCGCGAGCAACTCGTACCGACACGTACCTCGCTTGCACTTGTGTATGCCACCACTGGCACGTTTGATGATTTTGACAGAGTCACCAGGAGCGGGACCCTGCCGCCTTGGTAGCCCAAGACTCGTGCTGTGGGCCGACTCGGAGTCTGCACCGACTGCACGGCGCGGTATACTGGACGACACAAATGGCAATGCTGCAGACTTGCTTTTGTATGACGGCGGAACCAACTCGGCCGAGCTAAATAAATTTAATTCCTGCCGTCTGCTGACGGTCGGAAAAACATACATCCATAGCAAGTCATGACTCGGACTTGCGACGCCGCGTGGCTGGGGGCTGGTAGTGAGACTATGTACACCTCGCTAAAGAGCGCGTTCCCGTTGTCATCACAAGATTCACAATGCTTGAGGCGCATGAAGATCCGCGTGATCCAACTTACTACCCCTGGAACGGAGAACGAATGTCCCACCCCTCCTTCAAGTTGAAACCCCATGATAAATGCCACCTAGTTCGCACGCTCCACCACCTCGTGTTTTCGGCTCGAACCTTTGCACAAAACATCCATGTATCGAATAACTTTCCGCGGGCAAAAATGCAGGAGAATAAGAATGAAATTGATTAAATTTTAGCCCAAAAGGAAGGTCAGCCGAGAGGGGTCCGACCCCCCTCTACACGTTCCCTATTAATGACAGGCCGCTCAAGCTCTCGCTATACTAGTAAGTGAGTGCGCTGTGCATCCTTGGCTGAGTGATCACTCGCCAATCACAGAAAATTTGAATGTATCTGCACGTAAGTACTCGCTGGCTTTGATTTTGATAGGCAAACTATGCTCTTTATGATCCGGTTATCAGTATTAATGTGTCCACACAGTGCCCAATGCAACCCGGCATCCTGGACGATCTTACAGGACGTCTTGAGTTTGTTGTGTGTGAGAGATCCCTCGAGATCATGTAACCACGACATGCCGCGGCATGACCAGCTCAAACAGAGGTTCGTTGGCTTCCCACTTGTGCGAGAACGTCCCATAACGGTAGTACTCTTGCATCTCGTGCTCGACATCATCGATGCGGGTTGTCATGGAGGAAACTAGTTGATTGAAGACAGGGAGCAACTCGAATGACGTACCCTGGTCTGATTTACCGAAAAGTCGGCCAGGGTAGGTGTTGATGGGCACCCGTGAGTCGCGGATGACATCCCGAATAGTGCTCCTTCAAGTTATGGCGACCATGGACCTCGTGTCTGCTGCTCAACGTAATTTCCAGGAGCGCTGGGTAACAAGTCAGTAGATGAGCTTCAAACCTATATAATGTCGATGCCGTACCGCGACTCGGAACCCCTTCATCAGGCCACGGCATGCTTCTTCTCGTAGCCCCGTGTCTATCTCGATCACCTGTCGATGATATAGTTGCACGAGCGAGCTCATAGGGAACAATGCGCCGCACCCTCTATGCGTCATCCAATGCCTCCACCCAAGAGCCCTGGGCCAAGTATGCCTTGCTACGTTTAATAAGCAAATTACCAGGCTGCATCGTCGAGTTCAAGTTGACCGTGCTTTCAAGCGTGGAGCGTAAACTCGAAGTCGGTGTATAGGTGAAACTTGGTTCCCTGTCTCCACGTCGAACACGTCCCCCCTGGACGATCTTACAGAACGTCTTGAGTTTGTCGTGTGTGAGAGATTCCTCGAGAGTATGTACCACGACGCGCATGACCGGCTCGAGCAGAGGTTCATTGGCTTCTCACTGGTGCGAGAATATCCCATAACGATAGTACTCTTGCACCCCATGTTCGACATCGTCGATGCGGGTTGTCATGGAGGAAACTAGTTGGTTGAAGACAAGGAGCAACTCGAATGACGTAGCCTGGTCTTATTTATCGAAAAGTAGGTGTTGATGAGCACCTGTGGTGAGTCGCGGATCAACGCCCACGTCACGCGGCGGCGTACGGCGGGTACACAGTAGAATGCAGAATACGGTCGATAGCGATCAGCCTGCCAGTGTGGAATGCCCCGATGTAGTGAGCGCAGCCTTTCTGTCACGAAAGCCGGACGCAACCGTGACAAATTGTCGAAGCAACACGCGACCATTGAGACGTATAGTGAATCTAAACGGGACTGGCAAGCTTTAAATGCAATGAAACGATCTGCAACTACTGGGGAAGTGGGCTGCACTAGTACAACAAACATAATGGTCGATTTCCTGCAAAGATGGGTGCTAACTGGCCCAAGATCCTCTACCGCCGTATCGGGGATATAGAGGAGTCTTAATCAGAGATGCTAGCGGAACGTCAGTCTCCATTAATCCATGAGACGTGGTGCTCACGGTAAGGCGAGGTAGATGCCTAACAATGATTTTCCCGCGTTCCCCGGCAATGGCGAGAGACATGTCGTCTGGAGATAGCGCGATTGCACCGATTATCTTGAAGTTCCGAGTCAGTGAGACAGAGATAAGAGTGTGTTGAGATATCCCAGAATGTGACCGCGCATTTGCTGGAGTGTGCGATGAACCTGCCATGTTCTGGCAGTGCGATGCACTCGGAGAACCGGTAGCGCTTGGGTACAGGGTATTCTGAAAGTGTAGAGGGAGTAAACGGCTCCAGTCGTTTGATCTTCTCATCGGATACCACGACGATGTGGTCATTGAACCAGGCGAGACCTTGGTTGTACCTAAGGGTGACCTCTACCGGGATGTCAACGAGTAAATTTCCGTTGGTGCTGTCCTAGATGTGGACAGTTCCTGGAGTGGCCGTTGCAATCCGCTCGCCATCCGCGAGTACTTGGCTGCGATCACCCATTTCTTGTGATCGAGTGCATTCACTTTTTCGCCCCTTTCGACGTCCCAAATCGTGGCGGTGTGTTTGCGAGCGCCAATAGATCCCGATGCCGAGACGAGTCTTGTTGAGTCAGGGGAGAAATCAATCGCCTGGACATCCTGGTCCTTCCCCAAGGTGTACCTCTGGACTAGCTTGAATGCCTTGGCATCCCACACGAGCACCATCGACACCCCTCCCGCAATCCATTTACCGTTCTTCGACACTGCGAGACAGAGGACGTTGTTCGCGATGAACTTCACTTCTCGTTTACCGTCTTGCACTCGCCATACTTCAACACCGGTTTGACCAGCGCTGATGAGGTGCTCTCCACTCGCAGAGAATGCCATCGCATTTGGCTCATCGCTGGCATTGATTTCGATGGGCAAAGCATGTTCTTCTCTAGTTGTCAGTGTCAATTCCGTCACATCTTATCAGTGCGCACCGGTCATTGTCGACGAGTGATAATGAGAGTCAGTGACAAAGTCCGCCCGACCATAGGGGTGAGACATGACCGGGACCGACCGATCACTCGAATATTTTCCGACACAGGATCTGCGAATCATTGGTCGTATGTATGGAGAATGTTATAGAGACATGGACTACAACCGCCTCGTGTTTTCGGCTCGAAGTTTTGCACATGACATCCATGACTTTCCGTTGGTAAAAATGGAGGAGAATAAATTTAATTTGTTTATTTAAACTTTAGCCCGAAAGGAAAGAGGATCCCTCTACGGATTATGTCCATTTTTAGGCAACAACGCTTGCGATATGTCGGCGCGCCGCTTCTCGCTATAAGTGAGTGCGTCCTTGGCTAATGACACTGGATACCGATCTTTGACCATGTGCAGACATCATTTCCAGCTCTCTATCTACCTACCTGCTGCTTCTGTTTTCCCTCAGGCTGGCACACCCTGCCTGTGTGCCCCCCCACTGTCGTGCCGCTGCCCCTGCTGTACTAGAGACCCTTGATCGATGATCTCCTGTAGGTGTGCACTGCGTACCCACCCTTTTGCGGTGCATCCCTATGGCGGTCTCGTCGCCACGGCCACATGCAATCGTGCGAGAGGGATTCAGCGCGTGACCACCACGCGTGACTGCTTTCAAGTTTGTCGGGGGGCGTGCGCACACGTATGCAGTACCGCCGTCGATGGACGCGGGCGCGCTGGAATCAGAGGATGTGACGATGGGCAAGACAACGCAACAATGAACATGCGCCTGAAGCGGTCACACTCATCGGGACTCGGGGCACCAATCCAACCCAACGCTCAGCATCTTCTTGATGAGAATACCGACGGTTCTGAATGACGAAGGACTGCCGGAGTCCTGATGGGCTGCTGTCCACATCCCATCATGATCGGTGGAGGAGAGGGCAAAGCGGGTTGCGGCAGCGGTCCGGGAAAAGTACTCGCGCGTCAAACGCGCGAGAAGCCCTTTCATCGAGCCATTGCCGACTGGGTTTTCTGTTGAACCGGCTACTGTATGATATTGCGATATTGATTATCTATCGGCTCGCCAATTCACGTTCCTTTCTTCCAGACAATACACATCAGTACTTTTATGTGAACCACAACCCTTGTTTATTCCGACGGTCAATGGTGTCCAAGATATGCAGGGTTCAAGTTCATTTGACGTCAGTCAGGTCCCCCCCAGCCGCTCTCTCAATCCCCTTGAGCACTGTCTCCAGCTGCCTCTCCAACCCTCCGTCCTTCTGCGCCTGCTTCCCTCGTCGGCGACCACCATTGCCTCCCCGCGCACCCTCTGCCTCCTCTTCCTCCGCAGCCGCCATCCTCGACCGTTCTACCATAAACTCGCCTACGAACGTCGCTACCGCGTACTCCCCGATCTCACTATGCGCTCGATTGCCCCACCGCCACTCGTACGCCTGGGGG
>JBBPOD010001191.1:0-11048 GCA_038091255.1 Tylopilus intermedius | reverse complement strand
ACCCGCGGTTGCAGGGCGGGAGAGATCCATCCCAGGAAGATGTTCCCGCGAATGTTGAGCAAGTGAAAGGTGTGTCAGGGAGTCAGGAGCCCCTTTGACGCTGGTAAAATACGGTGTCTTGGGGGCTGTGTGTCCCACCGGCCTCCGCTGTTCAGTAGGAATCACGGACGGATAGAAAGGTTCCTTGGCTCCAGGGTAGACATTTGGTGTCGAGAGGTTTCCTAACCGCATCAACTTGGGCCTACGAGGCGCTGACGCAAAAATAGCGATATCATGATATGTATCACTCGCGCTATCGTCAGAGTCATCTAGATCATCCATCGCATCTGTGTGTGCTTGTATGTGGTCAAAGAACTCGGCGGTAGAGGAGGGAGGTGGCGCAGAATGGAGCGCAGAGTGGAAACTCTGCGAGGAAACAGTGAATGCAAGTGGCGGAGGTGCATGTATTGATTGCGAGAGTGTTGAATTGGATGAAAACGAGTGGATAGTGCTTTGAGAGGGTGATCGACTAGGTGCTGTAACAACTGGGCGAGAAGACTGGGGCTGGAAAGGAGCGTAACGTCGGCGAGGTGGTGGCGACAAAGCAATGCCTACGAGGGATGAGGATGGTCTGGGTGGAGGTGACATGGTAGATGGACGTGGGTGTTGATCAAGGGCAGGTGAGTCGCGAGAAGGGTCCGCGCTTCCCTCGGGACCTGAATGGGCAGAGTAATACCCATCCGACCATCTGTCGCAGAACGCGGATGCGGCAGGTGAGGGCTGGGAATATTCGGACATAGACGGTCGACTGTGCTCGCTCGGTAGTGTCATTGCAAACGATGGCCTGCCTGGTGGGTCATCGGCAACTAGTTCGTCTTGATCACTGCCCGAGTCACGAGACATCGTGGTAATCCTGCTTATCCGATTATTAAAAGACGACGGAGCTGGCGACACGCTCAGGGTAAGCATTGGAGGCGTCTTGGTTGGTGTTACGGTGCCATTCATCTTGCATTCCAGCTTCTCACACAACATCGGAGACGACATGGATCTGCGCAACAGCCTTCTCGGCAATTGACATGCAGAGTTATCCGAAGTCGGCAAAATGTTGGTCTGCGATTGGGAGAACTGGGCGTTTCCAAACGGTCGACGGGGTGGTGGAGAGAGGGGTGTGTGTGGCACAGGCGTCTCTGCTCTCAACAAAGCGATGTTTGACAACCGTCGACGATCTGGATCCGATACGATGGCAGCCAAGGACGATGGGCTCAGTGCCGAGCTGTCCGCCGGAGCAGGTGGTGCAAAGTCCTCCGAGGGGTCGATGATAGGATGACGAAGGATCTTTTGGTCCAGTAACCTCCTTTGCTGTTCTTTCACATTGTCGGGGGAAAGTGACTCCGACGATAACCCATGGAAGGGTGACTTGTTCGGCGACGAGTAGCGCGAAGCAGAGGACGTGGCCCTCGAGTTATTGAGAGAGTGCCCAACTGCTTCCCGAAGCAGTGCCTTCCTCCAGGCATCTTCCCGAGGATCCAAAGTTGATTGGCCGGGGCTATCCGGGGGCGGTAGCCGCTCTGCCAAAATAGCAGCACCCACGGAATCTTCGATGCCAAGCCCATGAAGCGCTGAAGCCTGCAGCGCCAAAGGGTAATTGGCAGAAGGAGGCGGCACATCAACCGTTTCCGTGGGATCGACGATGCCATCAAAAGTGGTAAATTTAGCCCTCCGAGACGTGCGGTCCCGATCCAACAAGAAGTCTCGTCTTCCAAGATCCGCTTCCACTTGCCTCGCAGCAGCAACCAGATCCTCCATCTTCTCCCGAACCACAACTACTCTTGCCATATGCAGGCTTCCTGGCGGAGGACGGAACGTTTGCGGCGAGAGTCTGGCATTGTCACGTGCAAGTTGACCAGAGGATGCTGTAGAATCCGAAGTCACCCTGAAGATTGGACTGGCACCATTCGCGACGTCAGGACTGCCAGGTTTCGACCTCGGTTTTCCAACACGGAACAGATCGAAAAAAGTCGGAGGGGGTGCTTTCTTGGAAGGGTTGAGTGACGGAAAGTCAGCAGGAGATGGCTTAGAATGAGCAGGTGGTAAGAAGTAACTGTTCTTGACGAGGAGCTGCAGTCGATAAGACACGTCATCTGCGTCGAACTCTTGTACTTTCGGAACTTCAAGCTCAAGCGCCGGCATAGGAATGCCACGTTCTGCAAGAGTGGGAGATTGGGGGGACGGAGGGGAATCAGTTCCCATGCAGGTGGACATGGGGTAGACGGAAGAAGAAGTCGAAGACTGTTGGGTGAGGAGGGAGTCGCGCAGACTGCTCCGAGCCCGGTCGGCATCTGCAGGTGTTGGTTTGAACGACGAGGGCGGCGAGGTCAGGCGAAGTGGGTGTCTGCCTCTGGCCTTGGTCTGCATGGGAAAAAAAACGCAAATGAAGTGGGAAACGATCTACGACGGCAAAGTAAACTCACCATAGGCGGGGAAACAACTGCCTCTGACGACACTGCGACCACCGGCTGACTCTGAGAAGCTGGAGGATGTGGAGAGTCGGCTGGTGACGCGTCGTGATCGTCCATTAGAGGGCCGAATGTCCCAAAGGTGGTACAACTCCTATCTGCCTCTAGCCCGCCACGTACAGAGCCCAAACCAGGGTTTACTAGCCCCGGTCGAGATGGGGTTGCTAACGCGCGATTCGAGGTTCCGGGTGGACAAATTGCAACCTGGGCCGATGCCGGGTGCGTATTGTGAGCTGCGGAAATGTCCAAGACCTGGTCAACCGGCGCGGAACTAGTGGTAGTCTCATCGCAACGCGAACTTCCAGTGATCGTGCCAGTTCGTTTTCGA
Source organism: Tylopilus intermedius (assembly GCA_038091255.1). Classification (NCBI taxonomy): domain Eukaryota; kingdom Fungi; phylum Basidiomycota; class Agaricomycetes; order Boletales; family Boletaceae; genus Tylopilus; species Tylopilus intermedius. Next base: position 8,225 of record JBBPOD010001191.1, on the reverse strand, counting down.
GTGATACGAGAGCGACGTGTGAGACTTGCTCCGCTGCTGCTGGCAGTGCTGGCAGACGAGTTTGAGCGGGAAGGACCAGGGAAGGAGTTGGAGGAGGGATCCGGCATGGACTGGGTGCTCGTCCCTCTTGCAAGGCACTCTCTGGCGGACAATTGTCTAGAGCAAAACTCACCCTCTCAAGTGACTATTCCTTCTTTAGGAAACATTATCTAATCCATTATGTCCGACCCGAATTGGTCAAGCGATCGGCGCTCAACTTGCCTCTCCATACGAACGCTCATGGCATCCTTGTGGCAGCCCTTCCTCGACGGTAACCCTTCCATTTCTTGCAGCGTGGCCTTGCTGATGGGCCCTGTGGCCAGCCCTACCCCAAACAGAAGGGCTCTTGCCAAAATGGCAGCTCATCGTCGCCACCATGGCAATTTTCAACACGCTTCAAAACTTTGCGACACTCAAGCTCACGCGCAAGCTTTATACGGGCGTGCCACCTACCTCCAGTAATACATTCCTTTTTTTGTGCCCCACATGCACCTAACACTTCAACAGTCACCGAACTCCAAGCACGCACGTTTGCAGTCTGGACGTTGACCTCTGCCGTCGTGCGGGGATACGCCGCGTATAACATCCACTCTAAAGTGTACGTACCCCTTCCTAGATGGTCGCATCTAGCTAAATAACCACAGCGTTTATGACATGGCGCTGTTCACATACCTCATCGCCTTTGCGCACTTTACCTCCGAGTTGTTTATCTTCCGGACCGCCAAACTTATCTCTCCGGTGCTAAGTCCAGTGGTGGTATCCAGTTGAGTGAACAGAATTGCAAATCGGCTTTCCAGACACACTGATTCGATGACGATAGCTGTCTCCCTCATTTGGATGTTGCAACAGTACGAGTTTTATGTCAAGGCATGACACGATGTGCTATTGGCGGGGAAGTGGTAATATATACGCGATGTTCCCCATGCTATCTACTAGCACTCTTTCTCGGATCAACGCGGAACATGGCTCGACAGTATGTTCATGGCTGCCTGGAAACAATGTGCAGAACAGTCCGACAGAACGGACTGCATCCGTTGAAACACGGAGGATTCGGTTAGCACAAATGAGCCATCGCTGATGAAGCGCCGTGTTACAGTGTAAGGCTTGCAATCGGCAAGCGATGAGTTGGTAGGTGACGCGTCGAAGGAAGGGGTGGGGCTACTACGGACTTGTTCATCGCTGGTCGTTTTGAATGCTAGAAAAGGCCAAGGCCACAAGAATCTTGGAGTATTAACATACCCGGTGGGCAATATTGTCACTGAAACCCAAGGGTTGCCATTACGATAGTCGAATATCAAATAAGAATCCAGGACAATTCTCCGTTGATTCAATATCGCGGAAAGCGCGGCGCGCCTTGGGAGCGCCCTCAAGGGTTCATGCCAGGGGCTACCTGTATGGTAGCGATGCAGCACAACGACGACCCTCCTTACTGTTACGTGTGGATATCGAAACGGATCATGTTCATGTGGTAAAATCTCCCACCTGGAGTTAAGCAGCGACCCCAGTTTCGTGTACTGGACGTAAGCCACCGCCAACGTGCGCGATGTCTGCGGAATTGACGCAGTCGATGAGTCGAAATGCGAATTTTGCGTGAACGTGTCATGAGATGAGGTCATTTATGAGCACCATCGTGCATTCTGAACTGACATCAGCTTAGCATGCTGGCAAGGCTGTACGGGAAAGGCTCGTCGACTGAAACACGACAAATGCAAGGCGGGCCCAGGCGATATCCCCGAGCTAGATGAACGAGTGAAACATGCCGCCGCGTAGTATACGGGCGCAGTGCGAGATGGGTAACCCCTCTGAAACAGTCGGGTCAGTTGTGGGCAAGCTGATCGCCCTCAAGACGACAGGACCGGTGAGGATAAACACATACAAGCGCTCTGAAACGCCCGCATGTGATCGCTCCCGCGGTCGTACTAGTACTAACATCAGTCGTGATAAGAATGATACAAGAAGTTTCCAAACGCAGCGCGAAAGGTAAGGATTTCGCATATCCGGACGGCTATTAGGAAGTAACTGAGGTCATTTCTCTATTGCTACCAGACAGCACATGGGCAGGCGGTTCCGTCTTGCTACGACCCTCTCTGACGTAAAATTGCCCGTGCCCCATTCTCGTCCCCGGATTACATAACCAAATGTCTGTTAGCAAGTGCCGACCGAGAGGGTATTTAAGAAATTGGCAACCAGGGTGATCTGACATCCAGACCTCCGCATTTCTTTCAGAATGTCTGCCGTCTTGCAATTCCCTCCAGAACTCCTCTTCACCATCTGCGCACACGTCTATGCTGCAGGTCTACCCCCGTTCGCCTGCTCCTTGGACCCCATCGCCCTCAGAGACTACGGTGTGCCGACAGGCTTGCCGTCGTCCATGCCTCCGGGTAATTGTCCAGAACCAGTCGTCCGCAGAACCCTGGCTAGCCTCTGTCTCGTCAATCATGCTTGGTATGATGCTGCCAAACCTTGGCTGTGGCAGAAAATAGAAGTCCGTCTGCCTAGGAGCTGGCTTGCACTTTTGGACGAGGTCACCGGGGGCGAGGACCAAAGCTCCGAAGACAATAACACCGCGCTCGCCGTCGAGCAGTCCATCCACGCCGCTACTAAAGCTGCTCTCGCGAGCACCACCATACCCGGAGCCTGCACAGATGAGGATGCCCTCCAAAAATGGAAGGATTCTATTCTTGAGACTCTGAGCGGTCCAGACGGGTCTATTCCTCCTGAACTACTCACTCCACCCGCTTCTCGCGATCCAAGTCCGAGACGTCTCCGGGCGAAAAGCAAAAGTCCAGCGCGGTGGAAAATCATGCGTACTATTAGCGACGCAGTCCAAAATGTCATGGGAATGAACGAGCCTGGCTTCTACGGTAAAGTCCCATTATTGTTCTCCGGAATGCTTACTCAGCTGCTGTGCTTCTCTAGTTCCGACATTACATGACTCGCGCCCAGGAAGGTTTATACAGCATATCGATTTCAACCACTTCCGGACCATCGGAATGCGCCGCTCTGTGGAAGAAGGTGTCAAGAGTCGTTTCGTTACTGGCGAACGTGTCGAGGTACTCCTTAAGGTTCGTCCCATCAATTCCTCGTCTTCCGACCCACGTTGGTTGATGCGTCCCTGTAGGAAATGCCTAATCTCACCGCATTTGGTGCAACTGAATACATGGACGGGGCGCTTACTTTGCCGGTCTTAAATGAACTGTTTCTCCGCGGAGTACCATCACGTGGTCGGGGTCGACCATCACGTGGACGTGGCCTCATGGATCTAGAGGAAGATGAACGCGAGAGGAGGCGAGACTGCAAAGATCTGGAAGCCGCAGATTTCACAGGTTGCGTCAGTGCTGTCTTCGTCAGCGCACTTACCGAGTTTGTCGACACTCACCTCGTACACCACGATGGTGACTCCAGTGAGAGCGAAGAAGAGGATAGGCGTTCCCGTACAATAGTCCGCTTCGCTAGAGAGGAGCCGTTGATATTCCCAGGTCTTCAACGTCTCTGTCTACGCGGTGTAAAATCCATTCAGCCCCACATCCTTACTCCCTTCGTCCTCGCCTTCCCCTCTCTCACTCATCTCGACCTTTCTGCGACGCGCGTCACGCCAGAGTTGCTCGATGCACTTGGCAATTCGCCTGCTAGACTTCGATCGCTTGCTCTGGCGCGGTGCACCCGCTTGACCGGAGAGTCGATCAAATATTTCCTCATCCGTGCGCCCGCTGCGGCGCAGATAAAAGAACTGACGCTCTATGGCGATCAGACCTTCCCTTCCCCACTCTCTACCGAGGATCTCACCGAGATTTTTACCCTCGCACCGTGCTTCACCAGCGGCGAACTCGCATACCTCGACCTGTCCAGCGCTCCAATAACCAAGGAATTACTCCAGGATGTGTGTCGACCACAACCAAAACTACGCTCTTTGGGCCTTTCCTATATCCCAAACCTCGAGTTGAAAGCCATTGCTGAGTTCATCAAGACTAAGGCAGCTAATGTCGAGGTACTGACATTGATATCCACATCACCGGAGCTCGACAGGACTCGGGCTGGTGCTGGTGCCGATGGGCCTCGGGGATCCGCCCGTCAAGCCTCCATTGCTTTACACGCGCAAGTTGTCGGGCCGTTGTGTACACCGCCTTATACGTCCATACTCAGCCCCCAGCCAATTGTTTCACAGGCTCCCACGCGCCTTCGTGTCATTGAATTGTCCATTCCTTCCCTTGTCAGTCTCGGGCTGGGTGCTGGGTCGTGGCGGATCATTCGGAGCAAGGGAGGCCGGGGCTGGTACGTTGACACGGCGAGCGCGTGGGTAGGTGGGGAGTTACGGAGGCAACTCCCACCAGACCATGCTTTCCGGGTCGAGATGGAGCGACTGGCAGCCGCGAACGGAAATGTGAACAGTGGCGTAGGATGGCACGCCAGGAAAATGGAGGTATGACACGTTGTCCTCCTCACTTTGATCCGAGCTGATGTCAGGCTCAACGTTTAGGTGTTGCATGGCTACGGCATGTTGGGCCGCGAAGACGGCTTATATGGCGCAGTTTCGTTTGCATACCAGGGGTAAACGCACACGTGACCTTAGGGACTGGGTGATATATCAAAGGAGCAACATCTGGAATTGTAGCGACCATCATCATGGGTGGCTGATGATTATGATGTTATTGCTATTTACAAATCATGGTCTTTTTTTCTCAACGCATCCGTATCGTTCCAATCATCTCTCATTTCAATCATCCCTCTAATTGATCGCCCTTCAAAGAGGGCAATAATCTGTGATGATACAATACTAGTTTTATGCATCCAATGTTTATTCATCTTTCATCTGATTATCTATCTAGATGACGAGGTGACCGAATGGCGCGTGAGAAGTCGCAATGGCAGGGAATCTGAGGGGAGCGTTTCAAACCAGGCACGGTCACGATCGACTTTCTTATAGTGCATAGCGTTGGGACAGCGAAAGTTGGATCGATGTAAGACTGATGCCGCTTGTTACTCGCAAGGTACATAATCAATTGCTTTGCGCTAGAGAACAGGTGCCCGATGAGTCAGCCAACCACGGCTCATCTGATTTGGGAGAACCACTTGGAGAACCCCTCACTCTAACCTAAAATAAGCGACGATCGGACTTTTGACTGAGCAATCGGCACACGGACCGCTGGGATCTTGTCTCCGAGTTCTCGCCAGACCTCTTTTGAATGAGACCCGAGGCCTTGAGGGTTGACAACGTGTCCGTTCCCGAACGTGTGATCCAAACATGTCACGCCTGATTCGAGACTACATATTCTGAATCGCGATCGGCGTGCGCTATATAGTGAGGTCTCACCGCACTAGCCCTGCTCGTCTTGTTTTCGATCGGAGACTGTGTCTTCCGCAGGAGAATTTTGTGCGCAGTTTCTGGAAGGCTGCCGACAAGGCACGATCGGCTTTGACCCAGGTGACCGGTGCGGCCAAGCGAGCTACCAAGGATTTCATTGACAGGGTTACCAACTCACGTGCCACCGGTCTCGGGCTTGGCTTGGCTTGGCCTTGGAACGAGGGGGCAACCGCTGAGCGGAGTGCAAGACTACAAGCTAGCATCGATACCCATGGATCCAAAGAAGTGAGGCAAGCGTACGTGGGTGAAACCTGCACTTCCGAGAAGGCGGGGTGTGCACTGTAAGTGCAACATAGCCCAGCGGTGTCATGCCGGTAATATTGGCGGTGATGTGCGATTGCAAGCGGATGGCGGCGGTGAGCGCAAAAGCGGAACTAATTCACGCGGATGGCCTAGCCGAGTGCTCGCTTTGAAGAGCAATCGCGTTGTGGGTTCGACTCGCCTTCAGATCGGCGGATCGAGTGCCAAGAGGGAGAGGAGTTCTGGTCTTGTAGCTATAAGTAACCTCACCTTGCCGTGGTAATTCGGCTAGGATGACCGTGAGGCAGTACGGGGGTGGGTGACAAAAAGACCGATGTAGTGTGTGGACATAGAACATTCGAATGGAAAAGTGTCTTGTTCGGACATCTCCGATCTGGGTTAGCCGCTGCGGAGCTGGGTCACTCACTACAGCACGCCTGTAGATACGACCACGAATTACGAAAAGAGTCCAGAGGGCAGAGGAAAAGACACAGACTTTTTTCCGTGGTGCGCTGCGCCATGAACTGCCAGTGAACCACAGAAGTTGCCTTTTTGGTGTATGTTTAGCTGTGGCCGTGAATTATGTAATAATAGAACATCACATTTCTTGGTGCCAAGACTCGACGGTTTCAAATAGGACGTCAAAGCACCACAACTGCGCTTCGTTCCTTCAAGTCCTCTTCTCCTTGCACCCCAATCGACATTACAGCTACTACAATTCGGCACCTCGACCAGCATCGCAAGCCGTATTAATTTTCCCTGAATAGTACAGTGCTAGTAGGTTATCTATTCCCAGTAACTACTCCTCAACTCATGAACGCCGTTCTCAGTGGCAGAACATGACCCCTTAGAATCAGCGTCCAACTCCAAACTACTGACTTTTACCTCGGAGCCGTGCGGTTCATCTTCTGCGGTCGGGAGACCAACAGTAGAGGGGGGAATCGAACGAAAGAAGCCCTCTTTGCGGCAGCGTGCCGCCACCCTCATGCAGCCTCCGAAGAAGGTGGGGCCAACTCCAACGGTCTGGCAGAGTTTACGGGCTATTATACTAGCGTCTTGTGAGCCTCCCGTAGATCGAGCGCCGCCCACGCCCTCATTCATTTCACACCAGATTTGAATCTCCTGCTTTTGTGTATTCCGGTATCCGTAAGCCTTGGATTTTTCTGCCCCCCACCTTTTGCTGATATCTGCCTGGTCAGTGGGCACTGAATTTCGCATTGCCCAATCAGTACACGCTTATCTTCGTCTGTGCGTGGTCGTCCCCTGTTCTGCACTGGTTGCTGTCAACTTACTTCAATAGTCTCCTTCCTGTCTATCATACCTCTCGCAAAGGTCAGTCGCTGACTCGGGAGCTACAGAATAATATTCATGCGTTACCAGCTGCTCGCATTTGCCACGGAAGAGCTATCGATGCGAATGGGGCAAACCCTAGCGGGCCTTTTGAACGCGACACTCGTAAGTCATCCGGACCTCTTTAGTGTTTGTCTGACACTTTTCCACTCAGGGAAATGCGTGAGTAAACCCCTTTCTCTCTCACTCAGCTTATACCCACGCTGACCCTCGCCGTAGAGTCGAGCTGATCGTTTCGGTATAATTGAACTCTTCTTCACATGCAACGTCCTCATCGCGTTCCTTTAGATCATCGCTCTGGTTAAATGCGAACTAGACATTGTCCAGTCATCCCGTGAGTAGTTCTTTGCGCACCTTCGACACTTCAGAATTACATATTCTACCAGTTGTCGGTTCTATCCTGGGTAATTTGCGTGAGTTTTAGTCGTGCGTACATTTGACCGCTACATCAATCTTATCGTTTTGCAGTGCTCGTGCTCGGCATGTGTTTCCTTGCGGGGGGGTTGAGGTTCTCTGAACAAGGTTTTGGGGCAGGTGTGTATCTCTCCGTCGCATTGTAATTTGCACTGTTTGAAACTTGCATCAAAGTATCATCCCAGCTGAACGCTTCCCTTTTGACGATCAGCGTCATCGCTGTCCTTCTGCCTGGTGCCTTGGTCTGGTCGCTTGGGAACACCATCTCAAGCTCCACTGAGTCGTCAGTCCTCAAAATGAGTCACGGGGTGCGTTCGTCTGTGTCAAAGGTATATGGCAACTGAACTTTCTCAGGTCGCCATAATTCTGTTCATCAGTACGCATTGGCTGTCGAATTATAGTTTCCCGACTTAATGGCGTTTCACCTTTCAGTTTATGGATCCTACCTCTTTTTCCAGCTCTCTTCACACAAGGATCTTTACCAAGACGATAGCGAGGAGATCGTGCACTCGAAGAAATACACCAACAACCCATTCTTATTCAAGAGATTCCGCCGTGCTAAGCAAGCACCAGTGCAGCAATACACAGAAACTCCAGTGTTTGCCTCTCCAGTGTCGTCTCCCCAGAAACTGGTACAGTTCCCAGCGCCGCCTGAAAACAGGAGAGCCGATCCGGAGGCTGGTCCGTCCGCCACCCCAATGCCGGCCGAGGAGGAAACGGAGGAACCTCAAATGAGCGTTCCAGTGTCTCTCGGACTCTTGGTCGTCGTCACTGTAGTAGGTTCAATCGTTACATGTTTGTGGGTGACAACTGATTGTCG
>JBBPOD010001190.1:0-11059 GCA_038091255.1 Tylopilus intermedius | reverse complement strand
TATTGGGCGTTCGTCGAGAACCGGCGCACATACCACGGGGAATCGCGGCCTCGCAACCAACCAACATCTAGATACCCTGCGTGGGATCACGAGGTCACTGCGAACGGAACCGCCAGATGAACGAGAAGCAAACTTCGACGAATGCATCAGCTCGCTTCGTACCGTTCTTCGTAAATGGGACGCGTATTCTAGTGTGTATAATCCACTCTGACTCGTGTTTAACTCACAAAGATACGAAAATAGTATCACTCGAGCAAACCAACGAAAATTTACGCGACCAACTTGCTCAATCTCAAGAACGGTTGCTCTGTACCAACCGCGCACACGAGCAGAGGCATCAGTACGAGTCCCTGTACTCGCGAGGTCGCATACATGAAGTGGCGCAATTCCTTCTCAACATGGAGGATACCGTAAACGACGAGGTAAGAGCCAACAAGTTGATCGCCGACTGGTCGGATGGTGAGTTTCGACCATTCGAATTAGAGCAAGGCATTAATTCCTGCTGCTAGAGTTTGGGCACCCTGCACCGCGGCACTGGAGCGAATTGGAGACGAGGCATCAATCTCCAATAAGCCTGACGAAGCGCTTGCAGCTTACTTTGTTGCAATGTTGCAATGTCGTTGAGATCTGAGGCATCGACGCTAATCAACTTGGTGACGAAGTGGGCGAGGCTGATGTTGAATCGTGGCTCAGAAACGGAAGCATTGAGTGCTGCGTGCAAGGTATGCTTCTCAGATATCTGCAGGCTGCGAGTGACAATTTTTTGTCTAGTCCAAGGCTTCGAAGCTTATCGTGTATCGCGTCATCTGCGACGCGCTGGAAAATCACGATCGCCTAACAGAAGCAGTCGATTTTTTCCAACAGATGCAGGACGAACTAACTGGGAACGTTAAATTTGAATCCCACAACGAGCGTGTGCAATGGGAACTAGGTAAGGAGTCCCGTTAGTGACTCGGACGTCGCCAAGGCTAAAACTCAGATCTTTGTCAGACTTTCGAGGGCGGTCTCCAGGAAACCGGCACTAGTACGTTCTCACTCTCACTCTCACTCTCACTCTCACCCGGGCTCACGCTCCTCTGACCAATTTTCGTTGTCCAGACAAACTAGGAGTAAATGAGAACGCTCGAGAACTTCGTCGTCGGCATTCGGACTCGAAATGTACACTCGATGGGCAGGAAGACACTCTCGACAGATGCATCAGCTTGCTTCACAGCACTCTTCGTGCGCAAGAGGAGTACTTCAGTGAGTCCGTTCAAGCAAGTCCGATTGGTGCTTCACTGTCAAATCCATTTTACAGGCAACAAAGAACTTTACTCCAGTGTGTCCATCAAGCCTCTTTGACATACGTCACTTCACTCATAGACTTATCTTTCAGACAAAACAGTTACAGAGTTCGAACGAATCAATCGTGATCTATGGGTCCAGCTTGCTCAGTCACAAGAGAAAGCAGATCTATTCGTCCGCGTCAACTGCGTGCACGAGCAGAGGTATATGTGCGAATATCTGTATTCTCAAGGTCGCATATATGACGCAGTACAATCACTTTTCGAGATGGAGAATATCGTGACCGAGGACGTGAGAGCGAGCATGTTGATTACCGATTGGCTTGATGGTCAGTTTCTACATTGTAAATTGAAGTGGTGTGGTTTATCCTTGCCACTAGAGTTCGCACACTGCTGCATCATTGCGCTAGAAAAGGATTGGAAACGAGACATGGCCCTGGAATGCAAAGAAAAAGCTCGTGCAGATTATTCAACTGCACTGTCGCTCACTTCATCGGCATCGAACATCCTACTGACGAAGTGGGTACAGTGCAAGCTCTCCCAACGCGTACTTTCTCGTTCCCCAATCGCCATTTGGCGGCGCCACATCACTCGGGATCTGCATACGCAATGTCACCGTTCTACAACCGGGGTAAGACACCGATTTCGCCGGCCCATTCGCCGACATCTCTATGGCCTCACCGGCCTACTCGCCCACAACTGCGAGGTATTCACCCACCTCACCATCATTCTCACCAGTGTCGCTCAGGTGCGATCTGCGGTCACCATTGTTCAGTCCTACATCGCCGAGCTGTTCGCCAACCAGCCATCGTTCGGTCCTGCGTCTCCCACACGCGAGTCCCTTTGTTTTGTGTTCTATCGCGGTCACGCTCCGAGATTTTTGTGAATTTACATGGTATACTTTACTGTTGCGTTAATCGTGCGTCACTGACTATTTTAACCTCGCCTCGTTACAACTCCAGTCTGTATGCGTCTTTGTTGCTCATTACATCGTGATGCTAACGCCATTAACCCCTGCTCGCGTGCCTAGCTCTGCCCACGATTCTGATTGTGAGAGCACTTTGCAGCACGGCGAACATCACATTTTCCCGCTCCAACGTGATCCGTGACACCGTTCAGTGCAACATACGGTCATTTGAAGATGGGCTGTTAGCGGAGTTACAGGAGGATGGGCAGGTTGGTGGGTGGCGCATACGTCAACGGGCAAAGCTGGGGGGCCAGTTTGGGTGAGGAATACACGGGTGAAGAGCTTCAATGCGAGGTACGTCCCTTTTGTGTCCCGTCCGTGTGTTTGCGAATACTGGTGAACTGGAGTACTTTTGATAAGGACGAGAAAGAGCTTTGAAATCCCCATCTTGAGATTCTGTACGTTTTCCTGTTTCCGTGTTGCCTTGGCTGATATTCCACGGCTTTCATTATTGCTAGACTTCACACGTCGCGTGACTAAAGTATGCGCGTCACGCCGGTGTCATAACGGTCACGGCCAAGACCTTCGCTTGTCATCTATGTCACGCCATCTAAGCGTGCGTGCGGGTATATAAAGGGAGGAGTCCAGGCTAGTTGACTGCAGGTTCGTTCCTCTCACTGCTGCTTCTTCCTTTCATGTCTCGCCTTCATCGTGCTTCTTCGCCGTCTAATGATGACTCTACGTCCACTGGACAGAGGCGCTCACTGTCGAGTGCGCTGCAAGTTGGGCCTAGGAAACGACGGTACGTCTCCCTAGTACGTTTCTCTTTGATTTATTTGATATCAATCTGTATTGCATGATAGAAGCACACAGGATCCATTGGTACACCACGGACGTCACTTTGGACGTGCCGTCCATGCGTTTTGCAGTCTTCAGACCTTGCTCACCAACGGTATCGTCATGACGGGTGAATTGGGTGAAAAGGAGCTGGAGTCTTTTGCGAAGACGTGAGTCTCTCAACAATCTCAGTCAGGTACAATTCACAGGAAATTCCAAAGCGACAGGAAAGAGTTCGCCGTGTTCTTAGAAATATTAAAGCTGGTGCCTTCACTCGAAGAGCGCCTCATGTCTTCCTCTGAAGAAGACGTGATTGCCATAGCAGAGTTGGTCTGTGAATTATAATTTCAAGTTGTCATTCAGCTAATTGCCTTTGCAGCTCCAGAAAGGCGCCAACGGCGCCAGGGCCGACGATACGAAGGGGATGAAGGCCGCGATAATTGATTGGATCACCCCCAAAGGTCAATCATTGACTCCGCATATCCCGCGCAACGTGAAAGCCGGTCGTGGATTCCAGCATGAACGTACTGGAGCCCTGCTTTGCCCTGTTGGTTACGACTGGGCAAATGTAGAGTATGTATTTATTTTCGTGTATCCTGTTTCGTGCAATAATTTGTTACAGAATCAAGGATAAATTACGCAGCGGCCAGCTCCAAGTCGCTGGCGACCAGTGGCCAATATTTTTGTATGCGAATTACACATACGACCCCGAAGATCCGTGGAACGGTTTGTTGCGCAGTGGGATCTTGACCTCGGTCAGTCGCATTTCACTGTTTAATGCTCGGGTATTAACGGACTGTTCATTTCCAGGCCTACAAACATATTTTCACTTCCCCGAGTTCTGTGGACCTCGATGAGCCAAAGGCGACGCGCTCGTGCAATGCCCGGCTCCATGGCATGCATTCTGTAACGAGAGCATCTGTTGCATATGTTGCTACACAAGTATGTTCCCGGTGTTGTCCCCATCCGCTGATAATCCATTTTTTTTTCATGTCTCCATAGGCTCGTTTTGCGCTGATGCAAGCCCAAGTTTTCTCTCGCACTGATCTCACAACAGACTCGGAACGATTTTACAACAGTATATTGGAACTTCTTGATGACGAAGATGAAAAGGAAGAAGTGGAACAACTTCTGATGTGGTGGAACAGGTATGATTCTTGTTCGTGTTCTCTATGGTCAACTAGACCCAGATCTATTAGGCAGATCTTTCCAGCCAGTGTCGAGACCACACGTTTGCCGTCTAAGAATAGTGCTTTGGCCCGAATTCGTCAAAAGCGAGCCGATCTCAAGGCTCTTGCTGCTGCCACACATCCTGTGTCTGCATCTGTGGGTCCTGGGCCATCAACTGCTGCTGCACATCGTGTGACTGTATCCAGTGTACCTGATAGGCTGTGAACTTGGGTAAGAATTGCTGCTTAGGTTGTGTGGGTTTGATGGAGGTTGTCTTTCTACTTTGTAGTAGAGAATATACATGGATGAAGTCAATGCAATTGTCAGCTTGTGTTACATTCTCTGTTGTGGCTAAGTGAGTACTCAGATGGAGCTAGTCAAGTATCAAACATTAGTAGGTAAGCTCTGTCAGGGGCTTATTAGGAGTAGTCCTCTGCTCCATATGTAAACCAGTGATACCTGGTACAAGCAAACTAACAGGATGATAGAACAGTTCATGTATGGACTAGTGATACCTGGTACAAGCAAACTAACAGGATGATAGAATAGTTCATGTATGGACTGGTGATACCTAGTACAAGCAAACTAACAGGATGATAGAACAGTTCATGTATGGACTGGTGATACCTGGTACAAGCAAACTAACAGGATGATAGAACAGTTCATGTATGGACTGGTGATACCTAGTACAAGCAAACTAACAGGATGATAGAACAGTTCATGTATGGACTAGTGATACCTGGTACAAGCAAACTAACAGGATGATAGAACAGTTCATGTATGGACTGGTGATGCCTAGTACAAGTAAACTAACAGGATGATAGAACAGTTCATGTATGGACTAGTGATACCTCTCTGCAAGTTTAACCACAAAGACAGATATGTTCATATATAGACTAGTGATACCCAGTATAAGCATCCTGGCAGGGAGATAGAAATGCCCATGGAATTCAATATGTTTGTTATTATCTATGCTTCCAAGACACCCAGTGATTATCTAACTTGATCAGATGGCATATCTTTGTGATACCAATTATAGGGCCATTTATAATAGATAATCCTATATATAACATTGTCATCTCATTTAAATTTTCCTGATGTTACCCAGTGCCGCTTGAGAGTAAATGATTCCCTGGTCGGCCGAATTGCCCTTATCTCAACCTCACCATCACCGTCCGGCGCACAGGCAGGCTTGTAGCTTGCAAGCAGGAGTAGCCAGATGAGTATAACAGAGATAGTGGATATGGGCAGTGCGACGGCAAACCAGCTCGCCCAATCAAGTTGGGGGCGCATAAACCCGATGGCGATGAGATTCTGCGGCGAGAAATTGGCGAGCTCTGACCGCCGACGTTGGCGGCCAGCGCAATTCCGAGCTGAGCATCAGCCGCATCTGTCAGTCGCAGTCCTGTGCAAGTGGTTTGACTTACAATCAAACACGGCGCGAAGGACTCCCTCGCGGGCAGTGTTCGGAGAATAGGCTGTGTAGGAAATCAGACAGTACCGCCGCATTAACCGCAAGACGTACACGAATCAACGTGAAGCAAAGCGCTGGTGCCGCAACACTCGTCAAACCTCTCACTCAAGCAAGTGTAAATCGGAAAATACCTAATCCATATGCTGGCAAAACACGACACAGCCATAAAAGCCAAAAGCACTGTCTGAGGCTTCGAACCGGCCGTGCTCAACAGGCGCGTGATCAACATCCGATCAATGTTCGTCTTGCTAAGTGCGGCAGAAATCGTCAAGCTGCCGACAAGAAGCATGATCGTAGGCGAGAACATGACTGAGAATATGTGTCTGGGTGGCGCGCTTTAATAAAGTGGTCGGAGGTCGATCCCATGACTTACTTGGTTGCTTCCGGCGCCGACAGTGGCACGGGGTTTTCAGCATCCGAGCGGATAACTCTAAATATGACCAAGAGGAGCGGAACGAGAGTCGAGGTCGCGAAGAGTGGGATCGCCTAAAACGGTGTCAGTTCAAAGGTCAGTCGAGACACCTTCGAGCACGGACCTCGTTGCCCACATGATCGTGCAGAAAATGAGGATGGCGAAGCACTTATTCGCTTCTGGATCATCCTTGGTGACATCCGTGTTCATGAGTATGATAAAGACGACGATTGCAACAATGAGGAACACTCTTTTCCACTTTAACCTCAAAGTCCCAAACGGCGTGGGGATGTTGACAATGCCACTTTCTTCTTCGCAAACGAGGATGCCCCCAGCCATCGATTCAGAGACATCCGTTGCGCCATGGCGTTCCTGCGCCAACATCTGGCGCCAGTAGCACACTTTGCATACAAGGTAACAAGGGGATTTATTGCGGCCGTGATCTTGTCCTTTGAACTTTGAAGGAAGGAGAGACGTGTCTCCACTACCCCATGCATGTATCGGCCTTTTAGCTATAAGGTACGTCAGATAGGCCAAGATATGTTACACACGACCCATCTCACTGTACATGACTTTGTCATACCTATCACTAGGTCAGAAGATTAGTTCGTAAGAACGCATTCGAAGACATACCTTGCGGAACCCAGAATAGTTGACCTCGGCATGACTTTAATGATGAGAAAGAAACGTAGAAGCCAGTAATCCTGCGCTTGAATAAGAGACGAATACCCCAAGCGTAGCTGGTCCTGGCAGTCCATACGCTCTCCGTGGGGAGTGCTGTGATGCTATCCCTCATGTTCATAAGTCTATCGGCAATACGTCCCATCGGCGACTTGCTCGTGCTATTGGCACGTCGTCGAGAAGAGGATGGAGGCGGTTCCAGCTTGCGACCATATTCGGCAGAAGAAACACTCCAACGATGACCAGAGGTAATATTTTGCGTGCCTTGCAATAGGGTCAGTGCGGTCATAATAGGCCAGAATTCAAGAACTTACCTGACCCACTGCGTGGACGAAAGCTGACCGAACTAGACTTTCTCCGACGTCATTCAGGGAGGGATTCGTCGTGGAAATGGACGTGGTCGCGGTTGATCTGCTCCTCTTCCTCTCCTCTTCGTCATCTTCGTCATCTGCGTAGTCATTTGTCCCAGCTTCGTCTTGCTCAGTTACGAGGTCCTTGAGTTTTTGTAGGGCATCAAAGAGCTCCTCGTTGAGGAGCGGTATGAAGACGCCCTCGATAGTGGAAATGTCAGGCTGGTCGACCAGTGCCATACGCTCGTTGGCCTCGAGATCGGCGTTCGCGCGACTAAGGCGATGGCGCTCTTTTTCGAACTGGTAAATATGTCGTTTGAGAACATCGTAGCTAACTGCGTGTGAGCGAAGAGGATGAGGAGAGCCGAGCGCGGACGACTCACGCGATTATGATACTCATCCCACCAATCCGTGACAGCATTGAATTTGAGGGCTGAACTGGTCGGAATAGATACGAGGGGGCTTGGACGGGGATTGTCGCCTTACCTAAACTTCATGGCGAAAGCGTGTAGAGGACGCGGGAAGTGCTGTCGACGCTGAGGATGCAGGGGAATCTGCTCGGGTTGGTCAACAGGCTCGTTCCTCGTACTCGTTGAGCGCGGTATGGTGGGGGTTGATAGTAACACTGATCCGTTCGGGTAACTTGGTCGAAAGAGCTGCGTTGGACCCACTGCTGACACAGCCGCACACTACTCAGGCTGGACCGACCCAAGTTCAAAACCACGTCACCTATATGACTACTCAGTTCACGCTGCGAGATCTTCGCCAAATCGTTCCCTCTCACCTGGTCGACACTGTCAAGTCACCGCTCGTTAGAAAATGTATGTAACGCAACACTGACATCAAACTCACTGCAAAGAATAACAAGCCCATGATTGGCGAGCCCAGGATGGAACATCACGATGGCCCAGGCAGACTGAGTCAAGACCAGAGGTGAGTTCGTCGGGAAAGAGCAGCAACTTCGGCTACGTCACTCTTCGTCAGTCAAACGCAGTGCAAGTGCAGTGCTATGGAGTTTTACCCTGACAGCCAGCTCGACGCCAATGGTAGTGTGCTTCCTATGCTCGACGTCAGTGTGAGCTTCCAACCCACGCATTTTCAGACACTTGTCAACGCTGATTATGGACGGAGTGAGTGAGAAACGGGACAGATGTGGGGCCGACCAGGTATACATATTATGCTTTTTTCTCAACCACTGAGACATTCGGGGGGTATCGCAGTCTCGCAGAGAATAGGGCCTCATGGGGGGTCATCTCTGTGATGTGTGTATCCATCCTGTCTGGGACGGGAAGTCCAATCATCATCCATGGAAAGTTGGGGAGGTGGGAATATACAAAATGTAGACAGTCGTAAAGCATTCAGTAATGGTAATGGTACACACAAATATTCGAATTCACATAGTCATAACATACTAGTACTTGCAAGGACATAGAACAATTGGTAGAACTACAGCTCTAAGACTCGAGCATGGGCGGAGCATACATCTTAAAAAGCACAAACACACAACTGAAACAAGGACAGCGCCTCAGAGCAGGAAGTCAATGAGCTTGCACCCCTTCCCCTCTCAAAGGGTTCTGACGCATGTTTTCAGAACTTCCAAAGTGTCCATTCAAGATAAGAAAACTCACAGGATTGCAAGGATTTCGATGCAGTTCACATGGACAAAAATCATACAACTTGAGGCTAGCAACCGCGGCCATGTACAGCTCTCTCACATTGTTTCTTTCCTGGACCGTGATCGCATTCGCCTTGAGAACCTCCTGGACCTCTGACTCGCTGGCAACCCGATACAAAACGTCCTCCCACTCCCGGCAATTGATCTCAATATCCGCTAGGATGGAGATGCATCTCTTCCTCTTCTCTAAGGCGAATGTGAGCTTCTCTTTCGCATCTTTCGCAGAAGGGAAGCTGATAAACGGCAGAGACTGAAAACACCTCATCAATTAGTTAAAACTCAAAGCCTTCTGGGGGACCCACTGGAAAATTGTTTGGATCTTGAAGAAAAGTGTAATATCGGGAACTACGAGGAGAGCCCTGAAGTACCGACTTTCTCGAGAAGGTTCCCTTGGAATCCCCTTCGAGAGGCTGACAGATTTGCGGGGGAGTTGACTGATCGTTTTTCTCAGCCAGGGGTGCCACCAAACGCGAACCAGCAGGACGCTTAATACCCAATTGCGATGCTGGGGTGGTGAAGCGTTGGAAAGTCTTGAGCTGTGGCTGGGACATACTCGGGCAAGTATACGCAGGCGTTCGGTTCAAGATGGCGTGGGTATAAGTGGTGTACGAACCGACTCTGTGGAGATAATATCGAATTCCCGCTATACAAACGCAGAGTCTGTCACGTCCGCGACCTCAATTCCGCCTTGTGACACCCTCCAGGCACCGACTGTGACAGTGGAGCTTCCACCTGCTCCAAAGAGAATATGGAGATTCCGTCACTAGTAATGCGTTTTTATCCAGGACTGTATCGATGTTCCCACTGGGAACGTCGATTTTGCAATGTGGTCCGCGTTACACGTATGATGACGTATCTCAACTCGGGACTTGGTGGTATCGGCGGTCTTATTCACGACAAGTGGGAATCCGATAGGGCGCCACAGTAAGCACTTCTTTGTCACAAGGCTCATGCTTCACACCATACCTCAGGTATCCAGGCGGGTGGGGCCATATGAACACCCTGACGGTACGAAATCTTCGATGTATTCGCTGTAATACTGGTATGGACATTGCCTATAGGGGATGGGGCAGGCGGGAAATGATTGTACGACATCTTAAACCCTCTTAGAAAGGGGCTAACCGCGACCTCGATGGCGAGCCTGCCAGTGGTAACCACCGGCCAACGTAACGGCCTCATGTGACGCCTCCGAGTCGAGAGTCGACGGATAAATACGATCGAGTCGCAGTTGCTTCTACCCTGCGCTCTGCCATGGAGGAAGATCCTCTCTTGCAAGTCGTATTCTCCGGAAACATCTATGATGCCACGAATGGTAAGCAGCCCGCATGTTTCCCAGCTGAGAAGAAAGCTAACGAACAACAAATAGCTTCCGACACCGCGACGCTCGTCGATCTCGACGACCACTCCGCTCCGACCGTCACCTTCCCAGTCCTTGACCTCCGCGGTACACGATTTTCCTCTATGCTTTCCCGACAACCTACTAACTCAGCTTTCTCCTCTTTCAGACCATACTTCCAGGACGCTGCACGATTTGGCACGTCTTTGGACCGACATCATTGGCGAATCAGCTGCAATCCTCAAAGAGAATATTTTGAAGGGTCGGGTTTCGTTGCAGGTGTTGAAGCACGACCTGGCGGTGCCTGTAGCGGAAATCGATCGTTGCATCGAGGAAGTCGCCCAGCAACCTTGGCGCATACTAGGCGCGACACTTGGTAAGTATGTATTATACGTGCACTTTGCTTCGCATCAATCACGATGATCACAGTGCCCTTTGGAGCCCTCGCAATGCAAAATACTTCGACAACTAACCAATTTACTCAACTTGCCCACAACGCGTTCAAGCAAAGCGCCATCGTCCTTGTAAGTACCCGAGTCTAAAGGACAACCTTTAAACTGACATCGTTCCAGCTTCAAGGAAGCTACCATTGCTATTTACACCAAATAAACCTCTCCATTCACGCCCTCGTACTTGATCCCCCACCAACAGCGTTGTACTTCTTCATGCACCACGTATACGATCAAGTTGCGCCCACATTGAGAGAGTTAACTGACGTTCTCGACGGTGTCACATGGTGTCACAGCGCCGGTTATCTTCACTGGCATGACTGGGATGAAAATGACAACCTGGTATGGTTCGGGAACCCCGCCACCCGCGACATCTTGTATCAGACACTTCTCAACATTGGATCTCGGTGGTGGATCGGGGCAAGAGAGTGGCACCAGTTATCGTACGACGAGCTGTTTGTTGACCCCTACGATCCGACCAGAAT
>JBBPOD010001189.1:0-11071 GCA_038091255.1 Tylopilus intermedius | reverse complement strand
CACGAAACCTTTGCTCCAACGATCATCTTCATCTCTCTGATAATGCAATTTTTGAGGGATAGCCTCGAGGATCCACCAATAACGAGCCAACACCAGCTGGTCATAGAGAGGAGACAGTGCGTCTGCCAAGTCTTCATGTTCCTCGCTCACAAATGTACCGCCGTCGCTGTATGCCACAATCGTCGGGTCGTCCTTGATGACCGGCGGAATAGGTACGGAATAGGCTCTGATCGAATCTGGCGTGCCAGGGGGCGGTCGAGGTGGTAGTGATTGGTAGAGTGCCGGAGGACGCTCCTTGACGTGTGGATAGACTGTTTTGTGATCCATGCCAATCTGCTTCAACATGGAGCGGTGGAACATGATCCCCGAGTTGGCGCGGAAACACTCTCTGATCATCCACCGCAACGAAATACGCGCAAGGCTGTTGCGGGTACCGTTCGGGACTGAACCGCCGCCGACGTCTGTAGTATATTGAGCATGCTGCCCGGTTCCACAGGCCGATGGACGCACCGCAATGACTGCCAGCAAACCAAACCTCTTCGACGTCAGTCTTTCCGATCGCCTGGCAGTATTGCCGCTCGAGCTCTGGCAAGGATCGTTCCTGGGAGTGATGGTGGTGATGAAGATCATGATGGCCATTGGTATATTGCTTCGATGTATTCGACGATCCTCTCTTGATGCTGAGCGGCATCTCACTGCGTTTCACGCCGTGTTTGCAATCCTCCTCTGTGGACCGATTATAATAGTTCGCTTTGAACCGGCTAAAAAGCTATTTAATCACCAACTCCCAAAAAGAGAAACGAAACATACACTCGGCGCTCATCCAACGACACAGCATGCCTGAAATACCGGATGTTGTCATCGACTTTCGTAAACGGCAATCTATGGGGAATCACGCCGACGGAATTGACAGTGTCCCTAAGAAGTTCGAGGGTAAATCCCCAGCGATCCTCGTCCTTCTCGACTCGGACTCACCAAACGCCCACAAATTCGACGTCGACATTGATGGAGAACGCTTTCTTGAAGGCCGTACTTTGCTTCCATCCAACATCGTCATCTTGGGAGTACATCTTGTACGCAAAGGGGACCTGTTGATGATTGCATGGGGGCAGTAAACCCACTTTATGAAGCCTGTACGGTATGGAGCATTTGAGCAAACGAGAAGACTTCCGGGCAAGGCTAACATACATTCCTGACAGGGCACGCGCCGTATAAGCGCCTCGCGAAAACCCAAATATGCAGATCTTATCTTCCGCCTCGTCTGCAGTGCCAGAAGTCTCAGTACGTAAAACGATGTACAATAGGAAATGACACGTACAGTTTTGCATCAAGAACTCGTAACCGCCTAAAAGTTGACCATGTGAACCTCATAGAACATGTCCGAGGGAGAAGATGCCCCACGCACCCATCACGTGTGCATCGAGGTGACTCCCGAGCATCATGTCGATAGTCTTGGAGACCTTGGTCAAGAACGGCGTTGCTATTTCCGGAATAGTGTAGGTTCCTATTCCAGCCTATCGATGTGAGCCATGTAGGAGTTAGAGATGCTTTGAGTCGCACACAGCCAACAACAGACCTGATAGTAGACCATTTGTTGGCTGGGGTCGTCCTTTGCCAGCATGGAAAAGAACTGGACAATGTTCGAGTTCTGTGCGGCGTCATGAGACGAACGAAGCAAAAAGAAAAGACCAGTGGACCAAGACTTACGTCTTCCTTGAATTGGTCGCCCGTGCCGTCGAAACAGACCACCAGCGTGCGGCGGGTATGCGTCGGGGGTATCACATCTTCCGTGGCATCCGCAAAGCCATTGGTATAAAGAGTCGAAGGGGAAGCCAACTTGTCGGACGGAAGGGAAACGGGAGACGAGTTCTCCGCCATTATGAGGGCACACGTAGGCGGTTCGTCTACTCGTCCTTGACCCCAGGTGGCGCTTATATATTCCTGGGGAAAAGGGACCGACGACCCTGGTTCTTGGGCCCGAACAACGATAGACGGAGGTTCCCACCAAGAAAGTTTTGGGAAGGCCTCGATGTGAGAAAATTAAAACGCGCCACGAGGACGCCGCTGCACTTTCACTTTTGAGGAAGCCATGGACGCATTTCATATGTATATTTCGGTCCTAGTTCCATTGTGTTGGCAACGAGTGCTCGATGAGCAGGCTGCTTTGGTACCCTTTATTAGAGTCGATTATGAGCATTTTGGCCAATGGGAGAGTGGCAGAAGTGTCGTCGGATAAGCTGCACTTTCCAGATGCAGGTCAACGACTGGTAAGCGCCGGAAGATAATCGGGCTTGGCCGAGCCAGTGGCCCGGCTCCAGTGGAGTTCAAGATCCTTCGGACTGCTATATGGGTCCAATGTAACGAGTGGTCGATAGAACGTAGTGCCGGTAATACCAGTCGGTACCTGCTGGACTCATAGTTGACCGAGAACTACATGATCAATGTTCGAAGAAAATCATTCAGTGCCCATGATAGTCAACTTGTGCCAAGTCGGATATTGCCCCAAGTGTTTTGCGGTAACAGAAACGTTGTGGAGCCGGCAGCCGGCTGTACATATGTAGCCTGCTCCACCATGCGGAGCGTTGGGAACTTAAGCATTCATCTCCGATTCAGATCAAAATGTTGGATACGGTGCCAATGCAGCGGGACTCCGGTTTCGTGACTCATTGAGTCAAGTTTGAAAACGTAGCAAAACTTTTAGTATATGTCGCTAGTTATAACTTGGTCGTGTGGACATGTTCGTGACTGAGTGCTACTTGCAATAATGTTTTATAAACGGCGGCGATGACGAGATAGACCCACAAAGGCGAGAATGCCTGGCGATTTCAAGGTCACCCCAACTACCAAGGGTAGCGCGACGCACCTCGTTCTCGCCGTATGAACGAATCAAGTTACGAAGCTTGCAGGCAAGTTCCAAGCAAACACTACCACATAGGCAACTGCTAGACCCAAATGCAAGCATTAACTGGATTACTAACGCTTAAAAGGCAGGGAACGCACTGGGGAGAGTAGCACCTGCGAGTCTGAACCCCACCGCGGCTAGTGTGAATCCCCTAAGGAAGCTCAGGCTGTTGGTGACCAAAGGCGCGCGGGAGGAAGTTGAGAAAGGAAATGCATCAAGTTATTCTCAAAAATGTATAAGAAACGTAAGACAAGATGGTACCTCGGGACGGCCAGAAAAGCGGGGTAGAGGAATGAGCACAAAGTGCAAGCTTTCTGAATCGTTAGGTACTGGAGATCGCATCTTACGGCCTATACAACTTGTCGAGGAGGCCTGGGAAGTTGTCGGCACGTAATCCAAGTTTCTTTCGAGACTGCAGCGAGCTCCAAAAAATTCGATAGACTGGACTATATGTGAGTTGGCCACTTTGCTAGATTCATTTGGGTACGCCCTCGTTGACAAAGATCTACCAGCTCAATATTAACGTGGATCGATGGTGCGGAGACAATTGGGTGGGCACTGCCATGGTTGTTAGTGTCAACAAGGATGGTACGATAATGCGGCCTTTGCCGAGTCGACGTATCGCTCGGCGCTCGCTGCTGAGGGAGAGGCCAAGTTCATGCGCATGTCTACCGGTAGTCCAGAAGCCAACGCCCCAGCGCAAAAGGAACGCAAGAAACCGGGTCGGGTACCCACATCTTGTGCCGAATGTCGACGGTACGTCTACTTTGCAACTCTAAAGGACGACGCGGCTCATACGTTGCTATCCTGCGACAGCCTGAAGCTCCGATGCGACCGCAAGGTTTGTTTCTCTGTTTGGGCGGGTCACGCTGACCGTGGTTTTATCTTAGGTTCCTTGCGAGAACTGCTTTAAACGTGGATGTGGAAGCATATGCCCTACCGGTGATGTCACGCCATTAGGATGTACTCGAGTTACTCAAGCCTCTTTGAAGGATCCTTGACCACGGGGAAAGGAAATAGGTATCTGCTCCTAACCCTCATATCCCGAATTCTACTTACGTGACACTCAGGTTGATTCTGACAAACACTGCCGAATTACACACCAAGATCGAATCGATGTCAGCACGTATTCGCGAGCTTGAAGAGGCACTCGCCAAACAATCTGGAGACCCCCAACATCTATTATCCGCCAACAACTCGCGCGGCGCTCAACATAACACAGAGAGAACGTCAAACCCAGAATCCCTTGGAGCTTCTTTCGCGAACGAGTCACAAACTGAGTCTTTTATTGATGCATTCGGTATGTGTGGAGGTAATTCAGGAGGAATGGTATGATGACGCGCTTATCAGGCACACTCACAATTGGCACTCGTGGCGAAACCAGCTTCATGAGTAGTACAGCCCGATCGGAGGTATGTTCTCAATATGCCGTATCGTCTCAACTTACGAGTTGCATGAACCGTTCCAGTATCTCGTTGGGGTAAGTCTGGCCCTCCGTCTTTCGGTATGTTAGGCTCATGTACCCGCTATGTAGCGCCCTCTCCGGAGAGCACCGACGTGGGCGACACTGGTCCAAAACTCACGTCTCCCGGCGCGCATACTGAATTCCTCGATGCTAGAACATGACGTCACCCCAGTCGACAATGATCTGCAAGAACTCGTAATGGGCTGTCGCCCACCATTATCGGAAGCTATCCGGCTGTGCGAGATATATCTCGATTGGGCCAAAACATTGTGCGTTGTTCGTGTCGCGCATCTAGCAGGAGGTATTAACGTCCTCACTAGATGGACGCCGCTCTCGCGTCACGAATTACTTACTGAGACAATTGGTAGCGTCTATCGCGCAGAGTGCGTGATCCTAATTTATATCCTTTCGTTCGTGAACTTACTATTCCTCGTAGCTCGTATGAATCAATACCTGGCCCTCATGCTCTATCGCTTCTCTTCAGTATTTTTGCTCTCGCGTCTCTATTCGATCTCGGTCGGCCAGCTTACAGCATGGAAGCTTACGAGTACTACATATTATCCCGTGTAGCCTGGGAATTTAGCTCCCCCTGCGTGACCACTACCCTGCAGACGGTCTTTGCATTGGTACGTCGGCGTCCGAAGCACAGTAACTGCATAACTACAACACTGTTGGAGCAGGCAAATAACATCCAATGGCTTGATTACAGCAACCTGCAAATGGACCCCAGTTGGACCTATGCCCTCGCTGGCCAGGGGGTCAAGCTTGCATACCGAGTGGGTTCTTCGCCAAATTGTCTTAAGCATGTCCTCATCTCGCTTAGATGGGACTCCGTATGTTGCCATCCGATGCATATCAGGCACACTCCTTAAATATTCGAAGATCTTCACAGCGCGCGTTTTAGGCTCGAGAAGTGTATTGCACAGAAACGGAATACCGTCTTCTGGCAAATTTTCCTGATGGACACCATGCTCGTTAGCACGTAACCCTTATATCAGCCTGCCAGATACTCACACGCGACCATAGAGCTTTTACTCTGGCCGACCTCCGAATGTCTCACTAGACTGGATAGATGCGCCGTATCCAGAAGATGAGTTCCCGTTCAAGAAAGATAACGGGGAATCAGAAATGGGCTGTAAGTATGATCTCGTTTTTAAGTGCCAATTAAGTGAAATAAACCACTCGTAGGGCATTCTTGGTCCTGGAGGTTCTCGAGATTATTGCATGAAGTATTGGTCATGGCATTTGGGGCGAAAATCCCGACATACAGCACGATCTTGGAACTTGATCGGAAAATTCGTGACTTTCCGGTTCCCTCCCACTCACAGCTTCAATGTATCAAAGATACTCGTGCTGAACCTCAGGTAATATTGCAACAAGTCCTCGTCCTGACGATGAAGGAGTCATGTGAGTATCCCCCTTCTAAAAACTATCATTCTTTGCTTTACCTGTCCGATGCAGTGCTCCTCAACATCCATCGACGTTATTTCTCACAGGCACTGCAAGATTCTCCCAGCGACCCGCTGAAGCATAGATACGGTCCTTCTGTGATGGCCATGTATCGGTCTGCCTGGCGGTTGATCGTCAGCCATAGATCATCAGTCGATCGTATACCAGACATCACAGCGCGGCTACCGATAATCTGGTCACAGGCACTTTCAGCTGCCGTACGCTAAACTTAACAGCTTTTTGCTATTTGAATTTTCTGAGCGTGCCTCCTTTAGATTGTCATGTGCATGATCGTGACTCGGGCACCAAGTTCAAACATGGCTGCGTCATCGTTACACGAGATTGACGTGGTATACGAGGTGTTCCAGAAGGCGGCTCCGACGAACGGGATTGCCTCCAACCTATGGGCATGTCCCTCTCATCGCTTGTAGTTCGTAAAATTGACTCTACGCCTAGGAACACATTGACAGGGTGTGGCGCAAAAGCCACGATAATATCTGCCGTCCTCATTTAGAGTGCCCCTTGACGCGCGCAGAACTTGATAGGGTGGGAGGTGGTTCAACGAGTATTATCTCCAGGACCAGTGATGCACCTTCGCCTCCTTCGGCAGTGCCTTCCCCTGCTCCATCCACGCCATACTCCAACCCACCCAACGCCACGGGTCCCGCCTCTGTTTCTAACTCTTCACCCGGTATCACATCGTCGAGCATTCACCCCAGGATCATGCAAGACATGCAGAGCTTCGACGGATTCCAAGCGTTGTCCACTACCGCTGGTGGAACCGACTACGCCCCTCCAGAACAATTCTCGCAATCGATGGTTGACACGCAATTGTGTCAGTTCATCGAGGCGGAGGCGAGCAAGGCGCAAGAAGCGTTGAACATGTTTTATCCGGCGCAGCCACAGTCGTTCCAATCTCCTGGCGAAGTGTACTCGTCAGAGGGGATGACGTTGGACCCGGCTTGGCAGAAATTCATGGAGCAACTCGGGTTTTGATGATGTGTGGCTTGCTTGGCTCTTCTTTCATCTCCACGTCGTGTGCTTCTGCTGAAATGAAGTTCAAGTTTGCACCTGTACTTGTATCGCAATCTTCTGTATCGTTGATCCTATTACCGCGTTAGTGTCTTCTGATTAACGTTCCCATACTGTGTGGAGCAGAGAGATAGAATCAAGTTCTTGCAGAGTGCCTGGATATAGCTGAGCGGCTCAAGAATTCCATCTTGTTCTTCATGCTACCAATCTCCCCATAACGGTAAAATCTGGTACTAGTACGCCGCCCCAGGCTAAGACAGGCTACACTTCCCACGATCGGGTCCGCGCTAGCTACGCACCAACCCGTTGTTGAAGTTGACGCAATTTTTGTCGGACTCACCAAAGTCATAAACTTCCTCTCAGAGACTCCGACTAGCTGCTCCGGTCGGAACAGACAAGAGTGAGAGGGGAGAAGGAGACAAAAGGCTGCCCAGGCTCCAGTCGCTGGCAGAGACAGACACGACATACAATTTACATACATAGCCTGCCAAGTGCTATAGACCAATCGCAGACCGCAGCATACATTTCATTCAGCGATTTCGATTTCATGTGGATATTGTACGGGCCGCCATCACTCTGTAGGTAAGGTGTGGGGCAGCCTCCGGCGACTACGAGTACTCACTGGAGACTCAGTTTTCATTATGGCCATCGGAATTGGAGCAAGGAGGCCAATTTCATACCAAGTGCCAGCTTGAGTGATCTGACCCGTTCCACGATTGCTCAATGGTCAGTGGCGCATCGTGATTGGTCTATAAACTTGGAGTCTGACCAACAGGCGCGCTTAAGTACACGCTGGTCCGTGGTTCTCGGTTCCAACACGTGCAGCCGCTAGCACCGCGCCAGCACCGCTAGTACGTGAACCGCCAGCGGAAACCAGTGCCAAGTCATCATCACTTACCTGGTCCTGGGGCTTCTGCCTGGTTCGAAAGGCATGTACGGTGCGTGCCGCTTTCTTCTTCCACTTGCTTGGCACCGTCGGACTCGGGGGTCGTTGTAACTTGTAACCGATATCGCCATTGCCGTTCATCGGATGTCATTGCACTTTCGCAGCCTTGTACACGTGTATGCATGAAGGTATCTGCGTGGTATCATTATGTGATACCAGGCCCATGATCAAACTCCCAGTCTCACGACGCAGCCGAATACAAGGATGTTGTTACAAAGCAGGCAATTTCCCACATACTGACAACGGCAAGGAGTCCCTCAGGGTAGAACAATGTTGCCCACGTTATCTCTCTCTGGTTTTCTGACCTCGCATATAGTGCTAATGAACCGATAGGTGAAAGCGTTTCCACCATGATCAACAACTGATCAGTCTTCTAACTCTACTGGTACTCATTTGAACTATATCTCGCACAGGTTCCCGACTTGCATGCTGTAGAAGGATTCTAGAGGGGCGTTCAATGGAAGCAGAGGTATATATAGGGACGAGAAGGGTGTGCATGACTCACCCCCAGAATGCCCCCCCTCGGTACACCCCTCGCAGGTTCCAAGTTCAACCTCAATTCGGCTGGCGTAGCTGGCTTTTTCGGCGGGAAACAAGCCATCTCTGCTATGGATACCGTCCACCTCTACGAGGGCCGACGGTGGCTTGGATGGTTCAACTCCCCAGGAAGTCATACGGTCGCGGAACGTTTTGGAAGAATGGCCAATTCACGATTCTGGGACGGGCTATTTCCGGGCTCGAACGACTCGCCCGCCCTCACGTTTGGTCTCGATGGTCAGAAGGGGCCCCAATATATCGCAGCGTTGTCTGGGACGACGATGGATGCGGGACATCTAGCGTATCTAACAATGGAACGGATCAAGGAACTGCACGAAGAGGAGATAGATTCAGAGGGGAGGAAGTCGAGCACCTTCGATATTGCCTACCTGGCCATGAACGAAGTCGACTTGAATGTTCCCATCAAGCTAGAGCCCCTCCTTCACGCTCTACTTGGGCTCCTCCCGATCACCGTCAGCATCGTTGCTTGCGTCATATGTGCCCTGGTCTATGACTGGGTCAGCTTCTCCATGACCTTACTCGGTATCATCTCCAGTGGCTTGGCCAGCTTGGTCATTGGCGAGGGAAAACTCTCCATCAACTATGTGGAGCCTCCTGAAGGGGTCCCTCCAGGCCACGGTTTATTGATGAGAGAGAGCGAGGTGGTGGTAATAAAGGGGCGGGAGCATGACGTGAACGTCATTACCAAGGGGCGTTTTCATCTCAAAACGGGCTCGAAACACGACGACGGGAAGAAGGGAGGTGAGAAGAAAGATGGCAAGAAGAAGCGCGACGGGAAGCACAATGGGACGAACGGTGATGTGGAGAAACGCAAGAGCACCGAAAGCTACCACATGATCGGTGTATCCTCCCTTCTACTCCTCCTCCAATTCCTCCTCCAACTTCTGCTCGTCCCGCAAGGATCCCTCTTTGGTCAGATCATGTTCCTCGTCTCGCTTGGTGCATCGTGGGCGTACAATTCTTACCTATCGTCGTTGGAGAAGGAAAAGATCCAAACCGAGATACTCTGGCGGGTGATCAAGCCGCAGAAGATGCTCCGGTTCCACACCCGCACGAGAACGGCGATGGCGGTTTTTGTTTGTCTGCTCGTCTTCCATGGGGTCCCACGCTCGTCGTCCATTGAAGAGGACCGCGAATATCGTCTCAGGATTCTTAACCGGTGTGTTCCAAACGACACAGCGATTTGGAAGCGGTGGAAAGACAAAGTCGTCGACCAGCTCTTGAGTATTGATGATACGTCGGAATCGCTGCCCTACCTGAAGGAAGACGAGGAAAACCGTGACAACAAACTCCCAGAGTCGTGCAAACCGCTCCTGCGAGCGCTGCTCTTAGATGCAGAAGCCGCGTTTAAAGGTTATTTCCGTGTTCGTCGCGGATTACCTGTTGATTCTTCCCACCTAAAGGTTAAAGGGGATCAGGCTAAGCATCAATAGCTCTTGGAATTGACAGATACCCATTGCCATGCAGGACTCAGTGTAAAGCATTTATGTATTATAATCACACACAGACAGATCGGTTTCATCCCAGAGCTAATTACTTGTAGGCTCGGCTACCGTAACGCTGAAGCCTTCCGTTTAACAGCGATCTAGCCCACAGACGAAAACCCTAACGCATTCTTCACTGATTGTATAAGAGCACTCCTAGCATCCTCAGCGGGCTCCGGTAATATCCAGTCTTTCCTTTTTACCCCGCAGTTTTGGGTGAACCCAAATGGATATGGAACGGAAGCTAGCCCAATCAGGAACGCCCCCTCTATTGACGCGGCATTTATGATCAAGCCTTGAGATCTTATATCCCAACCCCATCTTCTAGAAGCGGCATTCTCTGGTCTGGTGATCCTGCCCTTACCCCGGCCGGTTCTATTTTCAGATCAATCGCGACAACCCGTACACTACACATGGGGTATGCTCACACCCCGGGCCCGTATTCAGGAACCCGCACGCAGATTATTCGCCGCGTAGGTGTGCACCTGAAGTCTCAGTAGAAAACGTCACATACTTATGCCTCTCGCCGCTCTCTCGCCGCTATTGCTGACATGATGGGAGGCCATCGAACGATTTTGATATGCTCCATAACGCAGCGAAAACCGTGGGGAGTCCGATCGACTGGGACAAGTCTCTAATCGACATTCGGGTCAGGGTACAAAAGATGGTTAGCCGATCTACAACGTAAAAACGAAAGCCATCTACTCCCGCACCTGGTGCTTCAAACCAGCGGGCTACCTCCTCTAACTCAGGTGAAACGCGAAAGATGGCAGCGCCCAAATATGAGGGAGAAAAGGAAAAGCTTACCTCCCAAGAGTGAGAGGGGAGAAGGAGACAAAGGCTGCCCGGGCCCTAGGTGCTGGCAGAGACGGACACCACATACGATTTACATAGCCGGCCAAGTTAAGTGCCATGGACCAATGGCAGACCGGAGCATTCATTTCATGGAGATCATTCAGCGACTTCGATTCCATGTGGATATTGTATGGGCCTGCCGGAGACTCAGTTTTCATTATAGCCCCATCGGAATCGGAGCAAGGAGGTGGACTTCACTCCAAGCACTAACCTGAGTGATTCTTGGCGATCTGAGCTCAATGGTCAGTGGCGGCATCATAAACTTTGAGTCTGACAAACAAGCGCGCTTAAGTGCACGCTGGTCCGTGGTTCTCGGTTGCAATACCTGCGTCCGCTAGCACCGCACCAACACCGCTATGTAGTATGTGAACCGCCAACGA
>JBBPOD010001188.1:0-11078 GCA_038091255.1 Tylopilus intermedius | reverse complement strand
GACGTTGGAATGGGAGACATTTTCATTAGAGGACTCCACTAGGGGCTCTTTTGTGGTTGGCTGTCGGACGTCCTTGCGGATGATGCGTGTTTGCAGATAACGAGCACGTTTGATGGCAAGAAGGGTCCAGGCGTCCTCGTGGCTTATCAATCACTTCTCTTGCGCTTCTTTCTTCATAGCTACCACGAGAAATTAGGTCTTGCAAGGTATGTCGTAGCAGCTCAAGCAACGACCTTCGTGTGTCTCTGTTCCAGTTTCTTGAAACAAATTACCATCCGAGCACCCAACTGTCTACACACGAGGCCACCCGGACGGATCTAGCCAATTGATCCACCAACACCTGGATAGAACAGCGGACATGGACTTTTTGCTAGCTTGTCACTGCACCCGATCATCACTCACCGCGTGACACTTTCACCCCTTTACCAAAGCGCGATCAGACGTGTATCACATGGGGTTTTGCAGTCGAGGCCCAGATCCAACCATAAACGTCTCCACAAAGAAGTCCATCGTCCACAGGGTCCTTTTGTCTTGTGTTGCCCAGTTGCGGCTCATGACCAACCATTCTCGTCGTCGTCTGCGCCAAGAGCTGCGCCTCTCATGGGTATATGAAAAGGTGCCCGTTAGAAAATCCTGCACCCTCACCCACCCATGGGCGGTACTTACCGGGATTGACGAGTGGAAAAGGAAGAAGTAACGACGCTGTTCTCTTATCAATTTGAGTTCGCCGCGCCTCGCGTCGGTGTGGGTGGTGACGTTTTCAGCGTGCGGTTGCATACACGACAAGCGAACCCCTTGCCACCGCTTCGATGGAGCCCAGGATAATGATAATGTGCGAAGCGTAAAAGGCTTGCGCCTGCCTCTCATTGGCGGAGTCGAAGCGGGGTGCAAGGTGGGGGTTGTTGGCGAGGTTTATATAGCCTGACGGGGTGCATGGGGATTCAGAGAAGCTCGTTGGAGTGGTCGTCCGTTCGGCTTTCTTACTCTCCCTCACTGGCACCCGCGTAACGCCTCGTTTAGCGTGACCCTCGTCTCCTCTCTTCCCGTCGCCGCTCGCACGCGTGAGGTCCCTATGTCGTTGCCAACTTCACCCGCCATGGACGAGCCTGCTGCGACGCCTGCCCGGTCGGAGCCACCCGCTGGAACACAAGAGCCAGACAAAAAGGCCGAAGAAGTCACCGTCGATATCACAGGTGCGTCCGCATTGTTCCTCACTCCTTTGTCTCTTGCTCATCCGTGTCGTCACGCTCTCCTTTCGGCAGACATCAAAGCTAGCGGTTTGCCCGCCAAAGTAGGCTTCTTCAACGGGCAGTTCTATGTGAGAGTCAAAGGTGGGAAAGTCGCGCAGAAGACGAAGACGGCAAAGTACAACAAGGAGGAGGAGTTCGTAGCGAGCTGGAGCGACACCGTCAAGCTGTGCGTCCTGAGATGACAGGTATCGAATTGCATGAGATGGACAATACTGACATACACTCGCGCGCGGGGGTAGGTCGGGCATCGAGTCGTCCAAGGTAGAGATCGAAGTGTATGCGCGAAGGTTCTTCTTTAGCTACAAAATCATCAAGAAGACGGAGAGCAAGGAGACCCTTGCAGACCTGCTCGAGCATTCGGAGACACGTGAGTCCTTTTTTTTACTCCTCTTCTCCGGGACACTGAACGAGGTGATCGGAACGACAGCTGTCGAACTGGAGCTCCTAGAGGAGGGCCAAGCAGCAGGCAGGCTTGTGTTTAAGATCAGCAAGAGCCCCGATGGAGCAGCCAAGGTCGACGCTGCGCCGGCCTCCACACAGTCTGCGAACCCAGTGCCGCCAGCGTCGACGAGCACAGCAAGTCCGTGACATGATCCTTGAGGACGCTTTACAATCACTTGGCCCGTGATATCCATGTCCGTTGCCGTCATGACCTCTAGAACGAGTATATACCCTTCATGTATTGGATAATATCCGTAAACGTGCTGAACCCGAGAGTTGATCGCAGCTAGGGACGTCAAGCTTGTACGATCAGCTAAGGGCTACCAGCTGACAGGATGCGACTCACCGTTTTCTATTAACCACTATTGTTCCACCTGGAACGTTGCGTTCAGATACACCATATACCATTCATGTTATCCATACCCTATTGCTCATTATGATCACGGACTTCTTCTTCGCATGTTTACTTTGTAACAGTTAGGATAATGCAGACAGTAAAACTTTGGAACGTATCGTTTGCACGCAAATTTCTCGAAACAACTCTCGGGTGCTTACTTTGTGATGGGGCAGGTGTGAAAATTTTCTCTGTTCTGATAATGGCACGGCGGCATCCACTAACCTGCGTGCGAGCATTTTGCTCAGTCATGTGTTTACGCCAAGCAACACGCTGCTTGCATAGATACTCGTGGCTTCGGTAATATGTACTTATTCAAGTTGATGAAACATCAATACAAAGGATATGACGCACGTCCGTATCAGCATCCCGTGAGCCCGTGTGGACACACTTGCGGCCACCGGCAGAACGCCAGAGGCCCAGATTTATGTAAAAGAAAAGGCGTGTTTTAGTGGAGCATCTCGATCTGCATGCGGCTTGACGATATCGGAAATAGGGCGTCGGCGGGGCAAGACACCAAAAGCGTAGAGGACATCGACGGTTTACAGCCGTCGATGAGCGAATTTTACGTCCATCGATGGGTTGCGGGTGAGGGAATTATTGAAGTCCCGAACATGAACATACTCCAGCTCCGACGAACTGCCCAAAGACTAATCCCCACCGAAGAAACTCCATGATGTGCCATTGCTGCCATTGAATGCGTCGCTATGTGGTCTTGGAGAAGGCTCAGCAGGCCGGAGACGTCGAGTCCCGGGTGGTTACAGAGTATGTACACCGTGGCTTATGACTCGACCAATGGTGTAGCACCAATGGGAAGGGGTAAAATCTGATGAGAACAATGTAAGTCTTTGTGGTGTGCACGAACCACTGGCACGTACGATAACAAATGCACTATGGCGTTATATTAGGGCATTCCCGGAGTGTCGGAGAGTCCACTGTCGATGCGACACGAACTCAGACAGTTGTTGTCGTTTCATTGTTCAAAGCCACTAGCGAGAGCGTGTTGTTGACATGGCGTACCGGGTGTTGGAGGCTGGCGCGCAGTGGCCCGGGGCGGAGGTTCAGGTGAAGCGGACGACCTCAAGGAATGGACTCGGATAAGAATGTAGTGGCTTACCTCCAGTCGTAGTGAGTACGAGGCTGGAGGGTAGTGGGCGGCCCGCCCGGGAGTGAGGCGCGTCCAGGCACGGTACCGTAAAAGGTAAAATTGCAAGTGAAAGCTAACTTGAACAAAATCCACACGAAGGGCTGGATTTCCAACACATTCACTGATTCACCGAGGGCTCGCATAGCCACATATTCGCGTGCGTAAAATGGCTCACGGGACCATTGCAGCCTGGAGCCTTCTCATTGGCCTCGGTCGCCGCGATGGTGGGAATTGGGGCCGTTGACACCAGCTGGAGTCTCCCAAGTGTCTTGAGTTGAGTTCAAAAAGCTGGCGCATGATCTTACCATTTATTTGGATACGACTCTAAACACCGAGTGTTTAGCGCCTGCCTCCGAGTCAGGGATCTCCAGCCTAGCTCCATGGTGTTCAGAGCCATCCCCCTCCCACGCACAGGTACACCACCAGTGACTGCATCATCGACTAGGATAGTCAGCACCTGCGGGTGGCTGGGCTGGGCCCAGAGGACCAGTGGAAATAGTTTACTGATAGCTAGTAGTACGCTACATCCTGGCTTGGCGCAGGTCTCGCTATATGCCTACAAACACCAAGAGATATAACATTACAAGCGAGTAAAGCTACTGAAAGGATGCGAAAACCAGGCAAGCTTCCAGGACACCTGGGGTAAACCTTATGTAAGAGATATTATAGAGCTATGTGGTGTCCGAAGATTGAGAGGGACCGCAAATAGGGCTGCAGTGTGCCGGAGGGAGGACCGGAAGGTATCTAGTCAAATCCTTCAACAGTAACATTCCAGGTCCACCGTCCTTCCAGGAAACCTTTGGCAGTATCCTCTAGCATGATCTCGTTCCGTTTTGACACATACACCTGATCAGATGAAATGGATCAACTAGCGAAGGGTCGCAAAATAACAATATCTACCGTCTTATCGGTCACCTTCTGGCGCAAAGTTGATATCGCGTCGGCATCAATAGGAGATTCTAGCAATTCTGACAAGTCCTCTACGGCTTGCTCCAGGTCCCTGTCGGATGAGTCCCTATCAGGTCACTGCCAAGAGTAAGGGAAAAGTCACATGCCTTTGGTTGTCTTCAAATAGCTCCTTCTCATTACACTTCTCCAGATAGTATGCCATCGCATACGTCCATTTGAGCGTCATTCGGCACTTCTCAACTTCGTCGACGGCCTTCTTCATAAATTGCACCTCGATCCACGTCAGGTCCGACGAGATCTGCATCTCCTCCATCTTTTTCTCGGTCTTGCAGTATAACTCGACAGAAAGTTTGGCGGACTGTTCGTGGTTAGCCCATCGGTTGTAGTACTATTCGTGGCATGAGACATTGGCATGCGAAGAGCAAAGCGGGTAAACGTACGTGGAGATAACGCTCTAATGAGGCTCTGCTCTTCGACTGAGCATCTCGAGCGTCCACACCGGCCTTCTCATCGTATCTGTTACACGAATACCAAGCAGTACCATGCTCCGACCACGGTCCTGGTGAACGTTTAGCAGAGTGTGGACATGAGCAGTGTTGGCAATCACCCATGCAAACCCAGCAAAACTCATGTTTACATTTCTTGCATGTCATGTGGCTACCAGGAGATTTATGAGCAAAAGCCGGAAAAAACTTCGTCGAAAACGCACTTGCAACCTCCGTTCTTCTCAATCGTGCTTTGACATTTTGCACATTCTTTAGTGTTGCTCTTGATCCAGTTGGCGGTCTCACTGTCGTCTCGACACTTCTTGAGCCACATCTTTGCCACGCCGCATATTACAGGTCGGTGGTCGCTATCGATCGGGCATCCGAAACAGAATTTGTGCTGAGGTATAACATTTGCTCCGCACGCGACCGTCGGGACGATCGTCGTCAAAGCACTCTTGGATGCCGCAGCAGGGCAGGAGACGGTGTATGTGCAAGAAGGATAAGGACAGTACTTGAGGTTGGGGCTGGAAGCAACAAAGTGTCGCACAAGAAGTTCGTTGAAGCGCTCCCATGTAGCTGTATCGTCCGCCAGAACGGCGTGAACGAACGGATCGGTTGCGATTGTGCCACAGCCCTCGGCCATACATCTAATCACGTGTTCCCCCTCTTCCCGAATTTTAGATGTGATGTAGGCGTTCCAACATCCAGTGCAGAACGTGTGGTCACACGAGAGGGCCGAGAAGGCCGACTGAGAATCGTCGTAACAGATGGGGCACACAAAAGGCTCCGGTTTAGATGGGGGAGCTATTCCATGATTGTCAGATGGATCCGGGGGATATGTAGGGATGGCATGCCTGGTGTTTGCCGCGTGGGTCGGCGGAGCGCGCCCGACCGGGCGCTTGATGACGTGCCTTGAGAACGTTCGGGCCCGGCGACCGAGGAAGAGGGGGGTGCCTTGGATGGAGGAGATATACCCGCGGCAACAGACACAGCTGACGCATTATCCATGTATTTCTCGATCAGACGTTCCTTGTTCCAGTTCATGTAGCGCAAGAGGAGTGAGGCCGTGCTCGCCTACAAGGAGTGAGGTAAGGATTGTGCAGGAAATATATGATAGGAAGCGACGTGCCTCTACGCCGAATATGCCACTTATGTGTTCGATGTCTGTCACCATGAGTTTTTCGACGGCAGCTTGGGGAAGCGACTCGTGGTCTACCTCATAGGCCTTGCGGACGGCACGTTGCGGGACCTTGAAGTCATCGCCAAAGGTATCCATATCCATTGCGTCATCAGAAGGATCTGAGCCTGGTACGAAATACCGGGGACCGGGTGAGCGAGTGACAATCTCGTGTGGCTCGCCAGCAGAGCAAGTCCGCAAGTGTACCACACACCTTCTTCCTGTGCGCTCAACATGTCTTCATCCTCGTCATCGTAGTAATCTGCTTCTTCGTCAGAGTATTCGTAGTCGGATGACATGTTGGTTGTTGTCTGAGGGCTTTGGATGCTGTCGAGGACGATGAGCAAGGGCCTTTATAATAGCCAAACGGGATCGATTAGGATGCTTACGTGAGCAAGCAGTGCACATGTTGCAATCGTGGGAATATTCGAGTCATCGTGACTTCTTTGATTTTTTTTTTGACTCGAATAGGAAGGTTATATCGATTTGTGGATGCTCGTCCGGAGATGTATCAATCAAGTTCGTTCTACACTCCTCCATCGAGTTCGGAGTGTCCGTTCTATACCAATCCATAACACTAGAAAAATGGCTACAGATGGAACAGGGTCCCACAAGGACCCTATCACGGGCGAAATGATATCCAAGACGTGCGTACCGCGTTGCACTGCATGTCATCGAGTCACTCATCTGTCGTCGACAGTGAACTCAAGCGCCGCGAGAAACACCGCGAGAAGGAAGCGAGAAAGGCCGAAAAGGCGGCTGCTGCCCCGCCCCCTGCTCAGGATGGCACTGCACATGCGATGAACGAGGACGATCTCAACCCCAACGTCAGTTATCCGACTAATTGTCCGCGCTCATCCCTGAGACAACCTTGTTTCATCTAGCAATACTTTGAACTTCGCTCCAGGGCGATCTTGAAACTCAAGGAGACTCAGAATCCGAATCCGTACCCCCACAAGTTCTACGTCACCAAGTCCATTACAGCATTTATCGAGGAATACGGCAAGGATGGACTGATCGCTCCTGGACAAAAGCTCGAACGCGTCCAGGTCAATCTCGCTGGACGCATACACAACATTCGGAGCAGCGGCAGCAAGCTCAAGTTTTACGATCTGCATGGTGAAGGCAACCACGTCCAGATCCTTGCGAACGCCCGGTATGTGACACCACGATTCACAAAGATCTTAACTTCAACAGAACCGAGTCTAGAGATGGTGCCGATGAAAAAAAATTCATGGCCACACAACAGATCTTCCGCAGAGGTGATATCGTCGGTGTTGTCGGCACTCCATCTCGTTCTCAGAAGGGAGAGTTATCTATTTCGCCCTCTGAGATGGTTCTTCTCGCTCCCAACCTGCATCAGTTGCCTTCTGGTCACTTTGGTCTCAAAGATCAAGAAACAAGATATAGAAAGCGCTATCTAGACCTTATTCTCTCCGACGATACCCGTCGTATCTTCATCACTCGTTCCAAGATTATCAATTATATTCGGAGGTACCTTGACAACCTGGGCTTCCTCGAAGTCGAGACACCTATCACTAGCATGCTTGCCGGTGGTGCGACCGCGAAGCCCTTTGTCACACACCATAATGATCTCAACCTCGACTTGTACCTCCGCGTTGCGCCTGAGCTCTACCTCAAAGAGCTCACTGTCGGCGGGCTGGACCGTGTATACGAGATAGGCCGTGTATTCAGAAACGAAGGCATCGACCTTACTCACAACCCCGAGTTCACACTCTGCGAATTCTACATGGCGTATGCTGACATGTACGACGTCATGGAGATTACGGAGAACTTGCTTGAAGGGATGGTCAAGTACCTCACGAACGGAAGCACCGTCATGACCTACCACCCGGAAGGCAAGGATGGAAAGGAGCTCGTGATGGATTTCAAGACACCCTGGAAGCGATACGATATGATCGGGACACTTGAGGAGAAGTTGGGCGTCAAATTCCCTCCGAGTGAAACATTGCACACTGCCGAGGCAAACAAGTTCCTCCGCGACCTTTGCCAGAAGGTGGTTTTATTTCCCATCCTTCCATGCATGTTGCTTACAGGGATCCATGTAGCACGGCGTCGAGTGCTCGGAGCCTCGTACCAATGCTCGTCTCCTTGACAAGGTGAGCCCAACACCCGGATGTAACCATACCTACTTAACTGGCACCCTTAGCTCGTTGGCGAATTCATCGAGCCACTTTGCATCTCACCTGCTTTCATCGGTATGTCATTCCATCGACCTTCTCTGGCCCCCTAGGCTGACTTGCTTCACTCAGTTGGGCACCCTCAGGTCATGTCCCCCCTTGCCAAGAACCATCGCGAGCGCCCCGGTTTGTGCGAACGGTTCGAGGCATTCTTGTGCGGAAAGGAAATCTGCAACGCATACACCGAGTTGAATGATCCATTTGAGCAGCGTCTGCGTTTTGAGGAACAGGTATATTTACGAGCACTCGGCCTGTGGGCGATCTCTGACGCGTAATCTATCAGGTTAGACAGAAGGAACAGGGCGACGACGAAGCTCAGCCGGTAGATGAAACATTTGTGAACGCGTAAGTTGCCACAACTCATTGAACGCGACGTTGTTTGATTCACGAGCCTGCGATGTCAGGTTGGAGCACGGTCTTCCCCCTACCGGAGGCTGGGGGATGGGTATCGATCGACTTGTCATGTTCCTCACTGATTCTCCCAGTAAGATTTTGCCCTTGGTTTTTTTTTTTTTGCGGCGGCATTCTTTGTTTCTGACACTGCGTTGTAGACATCAAGGAAGTGCTCTTGTTCCCTGCCATGAAGCCCATCGAGACCGGCACGGGTGCTGCGCCTTCTGGACAGCAGTGAGAAGCGTGAACCGAGCGAGAAAAGAGTTATATTCAAAGAGGTGTTCATGTTCAGTACAATCTCCGAAAAAGTGTAGTATCTGTCGGGTTTTATCCTGCTCGATCCCTGATCTCTTCTGCATAATGGAGGCTGTTTTACAGATTTCGCGAGGAAAGCATATGGGGAGAAAGAGGCCACGCTGAGATCATTCGTGCAGCAAGGCTTCGGCTTTTGGAGACCTAGCCTTGATCTGACACTTGAATGGCATTGGGTGGCTAAAGTTCAAGTGGGAAACCGCGGTGTCAGCCTTGTGCGCCGAAGTTGTGGTGGCGATCACTGACCTGACAGTACCCGAGGTGCAGTCGACTGCAGGGGTGACTTGGGCGCCGTCGACAACTTCCTTTGAGACGTCGAGCACAGCGAGGGACGTGGCGACCGTGATGAAAAGGGCCGATTCAGCCAGGTGAAAACCTACGTGAGAGAAACAAAGTGAACATCAGGTTGGATCGGGCACGAGACGAAGCACCGAATCGTCTCACCTGGGCAGATCCTGTGAGGAAAAAGATTTGCTAAGTCGCGTGCGCGCGACAAGGTGGACGATGACACGTACCTCCTGCCGTACCCAAAGCAGACGCATTGCGGGTCAGGCTGTGGTGTCTCACCGAGGTACCTTTCCGGGCGGAACACGTCGGGATCTGGATAGATGGATTCGTCATGGAGAATCCCCCTGTGCGTGCGTCCACGTCGTCAGCGGAAATGTCTTACACGTGGGCAGAGTCGAGAATGACACTTACCATGCGTTTCCAATGATATACGATCCGTTAGGGATGAGGTGCCCTTCGTAATACATGTCTTCCGTGGCGGCGTGGGGCATCGCTGTTCTCCATCCGATGAGCATATTCTTAGAAGCCGAGGATGCAAGGGAACAGCACCTAGGGGAGCGACGGGATGCCACCGAAGGACCTCTTTCCAGACTGCATTGATGTATGGAAGGGAATCACGGTCACTGAAAGAGGGAAGCCTCTCATTGCCTACTACCGCGTCGAGCTCTGCCTGCGCCTTCGCCTGTACTTCGGGATACAAGACCATCGCAAGAAAGAAGGCATATACGGTAGACACGATCTGTAAATGAGGTGGGTCAGGACGAGCTCTGTTTCCCCCTATGTGAAGGCGAGGTGTACCGTGTCCGTTGCACCTACGAAAGATTTCCTTATTAGACTAACATGACGATCAGGGACCAAACATACCGAATGCTGCGTTCATGGCAGTCCACATGATGACATCTTCTTCCTCTGGACTTACCCCTCCTTCCAAGAGGGTGGATGTAAAGGACGGAACCGCTTTACCGGCAGCCTTGGGCAACGTAAGACCAACCGCATTGAGCACAACTGACAAGAGAATCTACCATTTGCTCCACGACATAATTGTGGGGCTTCTGAACCGAATCCATCACGACCTGATGGTATTTCTTGGCAACTTGTAGAAAGCCCATACCAGGCAACCATTCTGGGAGATGCCGTACTAGACATCCACATGAGCTCGCATTCACATTCAAGGATATTCGAACTCTGCCTTACATGCAGGGAGAACATCTACCAGGAACGCGCCGGGCGTTGCGACGTGAGAGACTACATCCATCAGTTCGTCCGCTAATTGGACCATTGGATCATTCTCCTCTTGCACGGGATATCCGTAGACCACCTTGAAAATAACGGTGGTGGCAGTGCTAGATGATGAAACGGTGAGAATAGGCTTGCAAATCAACTCCAACTCCACTTACGAACGTATATGACTGACTAAATCATCGGGTTTTTGCAAGACATTACGCACAAACTGGCGTGTGCCCTCCTCTTCGATCGGATCAAATGTCGCGGTACTACTCCTACTGCCAAACAAGCGGGAAAAGAGCTTGCGGTACTGGCGGAACCGTTCAGTGTAATTAATGAAGAGCATTCCCTTGCTCAGCCCAACCAGATTAGATGCCATGGTCAGCTGTGGTCTATCCGAGCATTTGCTGCTCTGTTTATCGAGGATCGCTGAGATTGCCTTGGGCGAGTTGAGAATGACATAACGAGTCCCTAGCATGTTGATGGTAGAGATATCTCCTAAGATAATAAACGAAAGAGAAATGAGAATGATTCAGAACGAAGAAAGCACCGCGTGCCATAATTTTTGCCCAAAGCCGCAAAATCCTTCCAGCTTTTCTCGGCAGATATCTGGAGGAGGTTACCAATTACAGGCCACCCAGTAGGTCCCGGTGGAAGCAGATTGGCGCGCCTCGAATCGAGCAGTCGTTTGACCAGGTAAAGTCCTGCTCCAAGGAGGCAAACATCGAGAAGAGATAGTGCCTGAGCCATTGAGAGCAAGGAAGTGGTGGGAAGGTGGGGAACAGAGCAGCGATATTATTTCGTAACCAATCCGTTTTTCTATTTGTTTGATTATAATAATCTGCGAAACACGT
>JBBPOD010001187.1:0-11087 GCA_038091255.1 Tylopilus intermedius | reverse complement strand
AGACAACACCTGACCAAGTATATCAATGCTGCACACTTGAGCCAGTTCTATCTTCAAGACAAACACCTGACCAAGTATGTCAGTGCTGCACACTTGAGCCAGCTTTACCACCAAGACAACACCTGACCAAGTAGTATATCAATGCTGCACACTTGAGCCAGTCTATCTTCAAGACAAATGCCTAACCAATCATGTCAGTGTTGCACACATGAGCTAGCTCTACCACCAAGACAACACCTGACCAAGTATATATCAATGCCACACACTTGAGCCAGTCTATCTTCAAGACAAACACCTGACCAATCATGTCAGTGTTGCACACATGAGCTAGCTCTACCATCAAGACAAACACCTGACCAATCATGTCAGTGTTGCACACATGAGCTAGCTCTACCATCAAGACAACACCTGACCAAGCATATATCAATGCTGCACACTTGAGCCAGCCTATCTTCAAGACAAACACCTGACCAAGCATATAAATGCTGCACACTTGAGCCAGTTCTATCTTCAAGACATACATTGGCCAATTGCATCAATGAGTTGGGGCAGATCTGACCAATCTATTTGTATTATTCCATCTCACACCAATAAACTAGGGGCAAAGAAAGAAAGTAAACATGACCTTGTCACTCTATTGCATTTATGCTATGACATGGCATATAGTCTAAAGTGAGGGTACCATAATTAGTCTACAAGTAGTATGCCATGTAGCAGGGAGATGAACCAATCAATAACTAGCAACATTTGGAAGGCTATCCATAACACCGAATATATCAACCTCAAGTGGCACGTGTGCTCGGCCCGGCAACAGCTTCAGAGTTAGCTGAGCGTCTGGGGCCATTGCCAGTGGCTTTAAGCACCGCCCGCCTGCGACGAATCATCGCTAGGGCACTGTTCTCGGAAGGCAGCCGAGTGCTTTGGGCATTGGTCGGGAATATCTGTCTGTGACAACATTACCACCAGCATCCTGGACGCAACATGAACTCACCTATTCCACCACTGTAGGAGCAACTCGGCTTCCTCTTTCTCTTCCGGATCGTCAAGGAGTTCAAGTATGGTGTTATAAAATCGTTCTGAATCCGTCAACAGGTCCGTGCGTGAAAATACTTGGGCAGACGTCAACGCGAAACGGGCCTATCCAAGAGTGAGCCATTGAACGGACATGTCAAACCGAAATATATACCTGCGTCGCAACGTAAGCAATCGACGCCTTCGTTACAACCTGCATCCCGTGGATGCGAGCATTGCAAGAGCGTGTGGCCTTCGGCTCTTCGACGTCAACGGAACTCGGGGAGGTGAAAATATGTTTGTAGGCCTGTTTGACACGATCTTTCAGCGTGTTGTCAAGAATTGGAAAAAGACTTACCGAAACCAGTATCCCGCTACGCAACAAACCATTCCATGGGTCTTCTGCATTGTACGTATAGTTCGCGTACAAAAAGATAGGCCATTGATCACCTGCGACGCGGAGTTGCCCGGTGCGCAGCTTCTCCTTGATTCTGTGATACGTTGTTGGAATGGTAGTTGAATTAGATTGATCGCGGACTTACTCGGTATTAGACCAGTCGTACCCTGCTGGACACAGCAGTGCGCCGGTACGTTCGTGGTGGAAGCCTCGACCAGATTTCGCATTACGGGGAATGTGCGGGTTGAGCGATTGACCTTTCGGCGTGATCCAGTCTATGATCGCACATTTCATGCCCTTCGTGTCGTCAGCCCTGGCGCCGTTCGCACCTTTCTGGACCTAGAAGAACAATCAGCCCAGCTAGCTCAGTATCCCGCAGTGAGTTCAATCCACCAGCTCAGCTATGGCAACCACCCCTTCCTCGTCAGATGACAAGAGTCGAGCTTCGAGTGACGGCACTAATTTCAGCAACTCGAGGAACACGGCAAACTCCTTCCTTTCGCTGCAATGGATTTTTTAGAAGTGGGCTCGACTGCGTCTGAGTTGAGGGGTGCTCACTATTCGGAGAAAGTCTCCATGTCTCTGTCAGCTAGTTCACCTATCATGACAAGGCCATTAGTGAGCAACGTCTGCACACTGCAAAATGCGTGAAATACGCGTCCGAAGTGTCGTCCGTGGTGCACCAGCGGGTCCTGAGTGGTTCTGAACTTGGAATGAGTAACAAACATTGCACGTTGTGTGCGAGACATACGGTCGTTTTCTAGGGCCGGTCTGCAGAGCATTCGACCGTAGCCTCTTCTGTCCCGTGGCTAACGAGTCAGATGAAGCAGCAACCGAGGTGTCAGTTGAACTAGACATAGAGGATGAGAAGTAAGCAAGTCGAAGAGAAATGAAAGGGCTGAGGCTCAGCTGTCTCGAGACGCCCTTAAATAAATTGTCGCTTAATAAAACGTGACCAAGTAGGGCATCTCAGAATTTGATCACGGGACAAGGTCACGGGACAGTGGCTGATGAAATGGCAAGGACCCTCCAATTACCAAACAAACACTTCGGGACGCACCATGCAATGTTTCCACCCCTCGTCCCCATCGATCACGATACAGGTCAACCGACAAAGTATTTTGACAGCCTGTCGGACGAAGGGACCAGATTGTGGCTGCAAGATTGTCCTACAGAGTGGTGAACGACAAAAATCCACTACCCCAATCCCGACGATGCTCGAATCCAGCAACGGATCACTTAAACAAAGAACCCGGGGACGAACCTGATCGACTGTATCGTATTATCGAGCTAGAATCGAAGCGCAAAAAAACCTACCATGAATTTCCTGTACGACCAAGGATATAACGTCCGC
This sequence comes from Tylopilus intermedius, assembly GCA_038091255.1. NCBI lineage: Eukaryota > Fungi > Basidiomycota > Agaricomycetes > Boletales > Boletaceae > Tylopilus > Tylopilus intermedius. The sequence continues at coordinate 8,325 of JBBPOD010001187.1, read as the reverse complement.
TCATATTCCAAGATATCCGCCTTCAACAAGACCTGCCCGTGCACATCAGCATCAAATCACGTTCGGGGATACGTTTCCATGCCGAAAGCCGGCCTTCTTGCTGATCACAATCTGCACCGCGCCATCGAGAGTGGCATGCTCGTCTTGACAACAGGTTGGCGCGACCGTCTTGAGCCGCGAAATTGATCTCTCCAACGCTGACTTCGTCGGTTTCGGAGCTGTCGAGATACGCGACGATGAACAACGTCGTGCTCATTGAGCACGCGCATTCTACTGAGGCCGGAAAAATCGGCGAGGTCCTCGGATGCGAGACGGAGTTCTTTGAGTTTGGGTGTTTTTGTGAGGGTGAAGAATGTTATTTCGGTGTGATCGCGTGCAACGATGGCAGGGACGGGCTGTTTTTGCGGTTTTGTAAACGAGGGTTGAACGATGGGGGGACGGAAGGGTGGCAAGGAAATGGGGGAATTGGTGTCTGCTTAGGACACGGTCATGGTGTTGGGCGACGAGGGATGCTGAGACGGTACCTGTGTTGGACGTGAAGCCCATCAAAAAGCGCTCCACCACGAGATAGTAGAGTACTCACGCGGAGGTGAACTCGAAACTATGGGACGTTTGCGTGAGCGCTCTCTCGTGGCCACGAAGCCGCCCCTTGGAACTGGCCTGTTGGCAAAGACCGGCGCGTTGACGAGTCCCGGTGCTTGCGTAAACAAACTTTGACGGTAGGCGAGGTCCTGATCGTACGACGGCGAGAGTTGGGTGTCAGGTATGTCCTTCAGAAATCGCCTGTCCGATTCACAAACAGTCAGCGTTGTCAGCTCAGCAAAACACTTGAACTGACCTCCATGACGGTCTTCAGGAGCTGCTGAAAGTGGATTATATCCCCCGTCATCTCGATGATATGCCGTTTTCTTGCGCATATATTCCCGCAGGCCAAGACTGCTATCGTCTCTGATCTCAAACCTGCTTGTATGGAAGGAGTCCACGATCCCTTGGCCTCGGGAGTACTTCCAGGGGTCGCGGTAAGCGCGAGTACTCGGAAATGTGGGTTCTTCGCCACGAGGTAGCGGATGACCTGAGCATATGCGTAGTCGCCTGTACCCTTGTGCGTTTCGTCTAAAGCATACGATGGTTAGAAAGACATATCACTCAAATTCTAGAAACAGTGCAAACCGATGACCATGAGCACAATATCGCGTGAGTCACAATTTTCCGTTGTGGGATCGTTCATGAGTGTCTGAGGCGTCATGTAAAAAACACGCTTCTTTTCCCACTGAGAGATGTTCATACGAATCGACTTCAAAGGTTGAAGGAGATACGTACCACTCGCGACCTGTATGCGCGCGGATTATTGCCTGTTAATTCTATCGCGTCCCTGCCTGGAATACCACATGTCCGGTGGCAAGCATCTACCTTGTTGAGCGACGAGAGGCTTCGTGGGTGCGACAAAGGCCACCTTGCCCTCAGGGAACCAGCGGTAAACTGGGATGACATGTGTTTGGCACTAAATGAGAATAAGGATGCACAAAGTTACAATTCAGCATGACGACACTAGCAACGAACGTTTTTCCAAGGCCAGTCGGGAGTGCTAATAGCGTGTTATCGAATAAACAGCGCTTGACGATATTGAACTGGTAATCTCTTTTGGGCTGGTTGAGCGGATAAATCCAGTGCTTGGCCTCAAGTATGTCTACCTTGAGTTTCATAGGTGGAGGCTACAGGCTATTACCATGCAATTTGACGACATTTAACAAATACACTCACCGAACTGGAATTCACGGCCGAGATAGCACGTGGTGATATCAATGTCCATGCCCAACGACCAAAACCAAGATACGTACCCGACTGCGAAAGAGTTAGTCCTGAAATGGGCGAGCGTGGCACCGTACCTTGGACAAACCGAGCAGGGAACTGCTCAAACTCGACCACCTCCTCTTCATGCTCGCCTTCCATTTTCCCCTTTGATTTTGGCTTCCGCCATCCGGTCTTCGCAAACGCGGTGTGATCCCACTGTTTCGTTTTAGGGGCTTGTTGGCCGATGGGGTTGCGACGGTCAGACATGGACCTCTGCAAGGTGTGCGACACTCCTCTTTGCACAGGTGGTCCCGGCGACAGAGTCTTCTGCAGCGTTTTGTACATAATACACCAAGATGTTCAGGATCGTCGCAGTGGCACTAGATTACAGGAACCAGTAAGCTTGGGACCGACTAAACGGACAGAGAAATTCACACCTTGAACGGACAGAGATGGCCACATTTCAGTAAGTGGTTGCACTGCTCCATATAGCCACCTAGGTGCGGCGTGAGCCCCAATATAACGAAAAAGACTTTTGGTAACCCTACCATCCGGCGCGATGCGGGAAAGCTAACCCGAGGATGAGACATGCTCAATCGTATCGGGATGCCTATGACAGGCAAGGTCCAACCGCGTCCTGTGCGTCCAGTTCCTCGATGATAGATCGCCATATTCTGCTTTTTGCAGACAGGTTCTCAGCATTTCCAAAGATATATAAACCTTCACGAGCACGAGACAAAGCCACTGAAAAAGGGTGAGAAAGCAAGGAAAAACTAGAGAAGGATAGTACACGCACTTGAGGAACTGCGACTAGGAAATTGATGGATCTCCAACAATGCAGATGCTGATGTCGCCACACAAGTGCATCCCCATCAGCGGTCTGCTTTTGTACACTACCCATTAGCTGTAATAGGAGGCCCTTCTTTATGATTTCGTGGCCATGGACCGTTGGTGCGGTGCTCTCGACTAGGCGCGAGTAGATGTGTTCCGAGTCGACCATACTCTTGAATTCATCGAATTCGTAATCACCGGAGGAAGGCCTGTCCATCCTCCTCGCTGTCTTCACCACGGGCGTTGATACCACCCTATAATTATCCTCAGTCATCGCATCGGTGCGCATAAATGCCACTTACCCTGCCGTCCGCACCATGTACCATGCCAAAAAGGCCGTCTTGTACTGTAGATCTCGCACACTTTTCAGCCCTGTTACACTGCTGATACCACCCGTTGAAGCATTCGCCCCACTTTTGCTCGCCTCGCGGATGAGCTCTGCCTTGTTTCCACGGGCAGACCGAGTTGGCTAACGTCTGGAACGACGATGAATGTTCTACTGAATACACATTTATCTCCGGCTTTGGTCCGTTCAACGAGCTCGGACCAAAGAATGACACCAGGGAACTGGGGCATAGATCCTGTGGGTGTCTCGGAAGTGTTCTCTTGAATGCGTACTTCTTGCCGATACGTAAATTTAGAGGTATCGATTTGTAGCTGCCATGCCACGCAACTGCCGCAGGTTGGGTTGGGACACAAACTAGGCTATATGTTAAGTGGTTAAAGACGGCACCGACGACGCGAGAGTTGAATTCGTACCTCGGTATACTTGAATTGTTGTTCTACCCCATCGACAAGACCACCACAAACTTCACAAATAAAACTTCCGTACAGCAGCCCCGGTCCGACCTCACTTGTTCTTGTCACGGTACCACTGATGCTCATCAGCGTACCGACTTTATCTGTGCGGAGATCTCGAATGCAAGAGACCAAAGGGAGATGGAATGCGATGTTGAATTCACGGGACTAAGGTTTGATGAGCCCGTGGTGGCCGCCGTGGGGTCAATTTTGAGGTACTCTGGTTCACACTCAGCGACTAAGTTGTGGAGTGCGCGACGCAGAGACGGGAGAAATCCGTAGTACCGCTTCTGGATGGCGTCCACGAGGACGTCGTCTCTTTGTCTGACGGTAATCAACGAAGAGGGTGGTGATTTCGTATTCGTGCATGGTGTAGATCTGCTGGACATACAACAGCTCGCCATCGGCTACTTCAGGTAGCCCGCCATCAGAGGCAGGCGTAGATGGCAGCGCGACGTCTTCGGTAAAACTAGATCACGACACAGTGAGGAACAGAAAAGTGGGCAACAGGCCGCTACGCACGTCTTGAGAAGAGCCTCAATGCCCTCACATACGCTCTCGCCCACCGTATCCCTCACCATTGGGACATCACCGCCTGGCTGATTGCGAGCTCTCCGTCTTTGCCGTGCGCCCGCTTGACCGCCTCCCTGAGCGTCCTGTGCATCGCTGTTGCAAAATGCCAGGGCATCCGCCGCTAGTCGTCGCGCTGATCTCCGCGTGCCGTTGGACGACGGTGTCGGGTTTGATCCGCTGCTCGGTAGGAGCGATGGTGCCGGCGCCGGGTGGCGACGACAAACCGTCCACGTCCACTCTGGTAGGAATCAAAGAGCGACGAGCGAATTGCACCACAAGGACTGTCACGGTGGCTGCCAGTCGATGAAGAAGGTGAGGTGACGGAGAAACCATCGGCGAGGTCAGGAGCGTTGAACGCTGTACCCAAGATATGGGTTCAGATGTAGAATACTGTAAACTAAAGGTAGTGTACTGCTTATGTAAGCTCTATATGGAATAACCCCAATACTCAAACACGAGAGGCTAAGCCTGAGACAGGGTCGTCCTCGATCGACTGTAGCGCCTCCGTCTTCGCGTAACGCGGTCCGCGATCGCTCCATGGCCTATGGTTCATATACAATACATATATAGTGCATCCGATTCGACAATACGAACGAGAACATGATAGACGTGACAGTCGACACCACGGATCGGACCGGCTGGCAAAGCTGAGTTGAGGACGACACCGGGAGAGAGAGGAGAATAAAGTTGACGGCGAGCTTTGACTACGAGCAATAAGCATCGGGGGAAACAAGACGAAACAAGACTCACGAAGATGTGTCTCCTACGCCATTGGCTGGTCGCAGGAATGGCGCGATCATGACTGCCAAAAATTGCACGTGAACGTTCAATGGATCTTAGCGAGGACTGGGGAAGACAACACTCACGGAACACAGATGCAGCGAGATAGAAAACTGCAAGAGGCAGCTAGACTTGTGCGATTTGAGTAAGTCTTAGCTTCTTCATAGTTTGCCTACCTTTGAATGGTCTAGGAATATCTGGCCTCTTCCAGCGCATCCAAAAGAGACCCTATACAATGACGCGTCACGAAGTGTTTGCAGATAATGGGACACGACGTACGATAACAATGAAGAAGTTGATAATCTGAGAAGGGTATTCTTCGACATCTAAAATAAGACCTTCGTTGGCGGCCCAAGGATTACGATGACCTAGACTCGCAGGTGAGCAAGGGTGATCTTACATATCACTTGGACTACAAACTCACAGAATGTATCAAATAAATTATGAGTCCGGGTAGCGGTGACTTTCCTGTGGGTCAATTTGACGCCCAAAATTTGTTTCCAAAAGGAAGAGGAATCCCTTCATCCTTATAAGCAAAAAGAGAACGGTTAAGTGTCGACACGTACTATTGTGATGACGTTCTAAATTCTCGTAAGTCGGTATACTCTGTCTAACGTGTAAACACTCACTCCTAGTGCACTGCATCATCGAGTCCAACGACTCGGATTGGCCCAGAAAACGGCTCGGAGCCGAACGAACATGGAGTTACCTGAGAGCAACAAAAACACTCAAGGCGCGCTCCGCCGCTGTTCCAAATACACTCCCGAAAAATAAAGCGGCAACAGTCACCTCGGCAGACTCGCCTGTTCCAAACCAACAGTTATATTGCAATCAACCACAGTCGGTAGACGTACCTTTGTTGCTGCACCGAAATACGCAATATTTGCAAGGATTTGTTGAGTACGTAGTCGACAATTGACCAACCACTACAAGCGTTCAGGACCTTGAACATCACTGTCGCGTACTAGGCATCGTTGTCGACATGATACCATAATCGATTGAAAGTGACACGTACATCACCGCCGCTGTGTGAACTACCAGCGAACACGTTGACAAAATTGGCCTGAGGATTGGGCTGGTCGGGTTTCACTGTATGACGAAGCGCTGATAACGGTGGGTTGATCCGGGGAAATAATGAAGATCGGAGCAGGCTGGGCGGAGATTGAAGTCGCTCCATGGGTGGATATCGACGGATACCATTCCCGAGCACAAGTCGAGTGAACTATCCACAAAGTTCCTCCGCGACAGCCGATCGGATTCAGCGTTAGACGATTCGATCAAGTAGGTAGGCTGGTGGTCCTGCGTTGAGCCAGATTGAGGGAACGCTGGGCTGTTGCTCCCAGTGTCCCTGCATAAACTATCCGTTTGCGACCCTTTCAAAAAGGGTTCTGTTCGCTGTCTGTATTGATTGTCGGACATTGTCACCATCGACAGTGCCGTGTCATCGCTAGAAGAAACATTAGTCCTGGTCCTTGACACGGTACAAGTTTATCCACCTTGTTGCTGTTAAGGTTGACACCGATTGCTGCACGTTTACGGACACTTGAGGGAATACAACAATAGTGGTGCTCTCTTGCGACTTGCATCCGCGCTTGGTTTCGCCGGCAACCGTGGGGCCTTCGAGTCGCATTCCGACAATGCTGTTTTGCGCCCCGTCGTTTCGGCCACCCTTGCTCAAAGACGTGAGCCTTGGCTCCATTTGGGTCTAGGGCCTTTGACTGGGGGGTATGTTCTCGGTGCAGCGCACCTCGTTTGCTTCCTGCGCAGAAGCTCCAACTCCAAGGGCAGCGAAGTGTTCTATTGATTCAGTGGTAGATACACTGGCTCGGACATCCGCAATGGAGACTGGGCCATGTCGGTGAGCATGAGTTGAGAGCCAACGCAAAGCAAAGCCTCTACCTAGATGACTCTCCACGCAATCGAGACATTTTTTGTCCTCGTCCGTCCCCTGTTGAGCAGACTGTCCGTTAACGGATCTAAGAGAACGATCAGCCTGGATTGCAGGTCGATCTCGAATTTCACATACCTGCACTAGGATTCATTGAGCACGACCCCCGCAGCACGCTGCACCATATGATCCTTGGCAACAGTTTCATCGTTCGATGCCCTTTGGTTAACTCTAGCTGGCTCTGTCTTGACAAGAGCATCGCGGCCACGACCCAGCACGTCACGCTCATCGAGTTTGACCTCAACATGCTCTGGACGATCCTTGTGTCGAGCCTCGGCAGCGGCTTCAAAAGCGATAGCGGTAAGACATGCCGTTGCGAGCGCCGTGGACAATAGCGAATCCCCTTACTTAGAAAAAGCTGAGCTCGAACTGTTACTATCAGGGACAGTTTTATTTCCCTTATCCGGAGTGTGAGCGACGCGGGTGTCCTCCAATTCTTTGCTCCCGTCGCGAGGCTGCCTAAAATATATTCGTTAGTACAAGCCATGTGAACAACGCAATATGTTACCGTGGTTCTTTGGTTATTTACTTGAAACCATATTCTTCGTGCTCTTTTAACCTCACCAAGGAGCCTTCCAGGGTTCAGATATTCGCTAAGAGGGATCTGATACTTCTAGCGAGTGCTCGACACTGCACTCCTTGCCTCACCGCGATCAAGTTTGGTATCTATCACGTCAGGACTGGAAGGACGTCAGAAAACAAAAAGAAAAAAATCCAGTGCAAACACCAACATATGCACTAGGGCAACCCAGGGAACCGAGGTTGGCCTGGACCCCCTGCGAGAGTCTTCCGCGGTTGGTACCGAGCTCCTGTTTCCTTGGAATAGCTTGTCGACAGGCGGAGCGGCTTTCCACGTCTCGTGGTGTCTCCCAGGTCACTTGCGCACGCGCATTCGAGGCAGAAAAGTCAGGCAGAGTATCCGCCTGCGAGTGGAAGCCGATCTGTGCCATTGTAATCGCTGTACTTCGGGTGTTATCATATTGGCTTGCAGAACGACCTGAAGTGCCCTTTCTCAGGTGACTTGGACTCCATGAGTCTCTGCGTTAGGCCAAGCCATAAGATGCCTACCTTGGTCCCCGAGGACCACTGTCGTCAAGGACATCCGCTTTCTGGGGCTGGCCACGAATCACACCACTGTGCACAGACTGGACACCGCTCTTTTCGATTTCGTGGGCATAAGTTCTTGTCGACACATCGCAACCCCCCGCCGAGAGGGCGTCGCGTTCAACATACTGCACTGTTCGAGAGTCCTCAGCAGCAATGTCCAGGCGAGGTTCTTCTAAAAGGCGCTCGTCGACCTGGTGGTTTGTGTTTGGCTGAAATGCAGTCGTCAACACACCATTCTCCCAGAGCGAAGCGACTACCAACATCGTGTTAGAAAGATCCTTCAACTGACCATGAATAATCCGCGTGCCCATGGAGGTTGCATAGCCCGAACTCAAAATCCTTGCACTGCGATCTTCATTGGCGGTCTGCATGGCGGGGAATGGTGAAACGACGAAGGAATCATCGGCATGGCCTGAAGCGACAGGGGCGACTACAGCTGCGGCCCCAGGCGCAAGCGAAATGACACTCTTAGGCGACCGGCGCTCGCTTGTCGTCAC